>BGPR01002638.1:65320-117023 GCA_013235015.1 Araneus ventricosus
TTTCCACAGTCATAATTCGGGAGGGAAGCACGCTATGTCGGGGGCGTAATCCAATGCTTTTTCTCAGTTGTCCAGTTCGACTCTTGGAGACTCTTGCGGTGGTCTAAGAAAGGTGTTTTTGTGATGATTATGCTACATAAATTTAAAATTTTCAGGTTTAGAAGCCCTTCAAAAAGTTAAGGTCATTTCTTCGGTTCTCTGTTAATTAGGAAATGCATTTAAGCAAGCATTAGTTTCTGCATGCTAAATGTTGAATGAACTGTATAGAAAAATAAATTTTTAATTTATCCTAATCGTTACTTACATCTTAATACCTAAACATTATTAACAATTTAAAATTTAATAAGTTGAAACTTCATCTTAGTTTGCTGATTGATTATTAATGCAGGGGTGTCAACAAAGGACTCCTCATTTTAAAATTAAATAACTCGCAGCGAGATCGATAGAAGAGAAACCAGTGATAGCTTGGTCGTGCAAAATCCAGTACAAAATCAGAAGTTTATAGATATTTGCCGACAGGCGCTGACGTTCATGTCTGTTCCGTTCGGAAAAGCTATTGTCTCATTTGCAAGTAATCGTTGCATACATCACAATCGTTCAAATTAGGCATTTTCGTGCTTTGCAAGGACGTTTATAGATTTCTTTCCAGTTCTGAATCTTCACAACCTGCGCTCCCTGTCGACTTATAATATAACAAGTTTCATCTGGGCCTGCAACCTCATTTTCTCTCTGATTCTCTTCTATCGTCCGATAGAACTCTCTTTAAAATGAGGAGTCCTTTTGTTAGACACCCTGTCTCATAATGTTATTACATTTTTGTACCCATATTTAGTGACTAAATGCACGATATTAAAAGAAGTTGAAAAAATTTTGCATGTGTCCTAGTACACTTAAAAGACAACTTTTGCACCCTATGCCGATTATTTTATCCACACTTTGGATTTTCGATCCACCCTATTAGTCAGTGTGGAAACATAGTTGGCGTAGACAGAAGGAGGTTTGAAATTCCAACGTTGTTTGATTTCCAATTACCCCATTCAGTCATAAAAATGAAATACGATCCTTCTAGGCGGGTGACAAATCACCTGTGTGTGTGAGTTGAGCGTTGGGGAAAGGAAGATGCTCTCTCCAAAAAGCGAAAATCCCCTGTGGGGAGTGTGGGTGGAGTAAAGCGGATCAAAGCGGCCAGTAGTTCGCTTTGGAGCGTCCGTGAATGATCCACCTATATCGATCGACTTGAATGGGTGGAAAACAAACCGGTCGTTCGTCCAAATGGAATGGAGCAGTGTTGTCGCGAATGCTCAGGTTTAGGCCTGACTGCATGAGCCGTTGAAATCTTCACGTAATCATTTTTATATCAAGCCGTTTACAAAAGAATGTCTGTCCGTCTGTCTGCCTTATACAGGGTGTCCACACTTGTCGTGGTCTAATATCTAATTTATAATCCGTTAGAGATAGACATATAGTTCCAGTCGGAAAAAATGCTTTAAATAAAGGTAAGAATTATATATTATATTTTTTGAGTCACCCAAGATATGTTTTAAAAAGTTACTAATTTTAATATTTTATACGGTTCGTCGGTCCTATCAGTCATATTTAGTAAAATATTCTTGACACTCTAACATTTTAAACAAAAAAAAGTTCCACTCTTCTGCAACTAAAACTGAGCGAGTTATGGACCTTTGAATTTCATAATTCTTAACCAATCAGCGGCCTCGTTTAGCAAGTGCAGCACATTGATTGCTGAATCGTCTGAAAGACTGCTATTGAAATGGTTTAAAGTGGTCTAAGTCAGCGATATTCAAAGCTCCATAACTTTGTCAGTTTTAGTTGCAGAGGAGTGGGACCTTTTTGTTTAAAATGTTAAAGTGTCAAGAATATTTTACTAAATACGTTTGATAGGACCGGGGGACTGTATAAAAAATTAGATTTCGTAACTTTTTCAGAAATATATTTTTTTCACTCAAAAGCATATATTATAATTCTACCCTTCATTTAAAGCATTTTTCCAATTGGAACTATATGTCTATCTTTAACGGTTCAGAAAACAGCTATTGAACCACGATAAGTGTGGATACCCTGTACAGTAACTCTTTATAGCACAAATTCCTTTCCTTTTTTTACTTTCTCGTATACGAAGTATACAAAGAGAAAGTATTGTAATCGTCAAAAAATTCGAACTCGAGATTTTGACGAATCCCCACGTTTCAGACCTCCCTGAGTCCGAAAAACACAATTTTGGAATTATGTCTGTCTGTCTGTGAACACGATAACTCGAAAACTATTAGAGCTACGGGGATGAAATTTGGTACGTGGTCTTTAAACATAATTTGTAGGTTTCTTTCAAATTTTGGACAAAATCCGTCAACGGGAAGTCTGTATGTCCGAAGTCATGTGAACACTATAACTTAAAAACTTGAATAGCTGGATGGATAAAATTTGTTACATAGTTTTATCTTCATGAATGTAGGTCTGTATAAGAGTTCGGGCCAAATCCGTCAACGGGTTGACTGTCTGTCGGTCTGTATAATTTTACTTTTGAAACAAATTCGTCCTCTCCACGCGCATGCGTACTGGAAGCAATCTTCTGTGCAGGCGAAAGGAGCGAATTACGTCAGTTTGTCCTTGAGACGGTAAGAGTGAAACCTAGCAGTGTGCGATAGATATGCGTTTTAATCGGTGCGCTTCCGCTTTTAATTTTATTCTTTACCTAGATATTTTTCAAGCACCATAATGAAAAACCATCTGATAGTCATTGGATTCTGGATAACAGTAGGTTCGAAATTTTTTAGCCATGCGGGGGAAGGAGAAACGGCACCTTTTGGGGGAAGTATACAAGAAAGTTTAGGGGAGAACACTCCCGCTGGTTCAATCAACGATTTTCGCATCACGCGATTTACAGATAGTATGGCAGCCTAAAAACATAATCATGTTTAATAAAAGCATATTTTCAGACTGTAGAGAACTTGTGGCATTATCTCCGGAATTTAAGTGTCCCTCCTGGAAACAACAATGAAAATCAATAAAAATTCCTTTCTGCATCACCCATGCATTCAATAAAAGAAGTACTTAGAAACTATTTAATTGAAATATTTTTAGTCTTTCAACAATCCGTCCGCTATTTTAAAGAATCGTTTTACTTCAGGTATTAAAAAAGTAATAACACTGAATAATTCTTCAGACTTTTTAACTACATATTTCGTTTAAAGGTAACAGCAGGTGGCAGCGACATCCTGAAGTTTATCTTCTCTTCCCTCTGCTATTGTTACGGTAGAGAAGATATTATATTAAGTTAAACTGCAGTTTTACTTTTAAAATTCGATTATTTTAGAATTATTTTTTGTCTTTTTAAGACTGAATAGTGCACGGATTTCTTTAAAGAGAAAGCACCGGGTAAAATTTTTCTTTTATTCGATTTGTTGCTCCTTGTTTTCGGTTTTTTTGCTAAATAATTACATACAAAAATCTTTCTTTGTTCTTCATATTTTTAATATCGATAACGCTGAACGTAGTTTTCAATTAGATAAAGTAGGTTTGTTCGATACCAGTTTTCTTCGTTATCTGAATTAAATAATTTTTAGCAATGTTGACTGAACTTTTTATTTGTTTCATTTTTCAATTTAATTTAAAAAATGAAAAACTGAAACTTTAAAAAGGAACAAACATCTGGAATGTTCCCACTACTTTTTCAAGTTTATGTATAGAGATTACTTGAATAAAAATGTTAAAACTGAGGTTGGTTGTGTCCTCCACACAGTCGCATGTTTTGTCTCCGTGGAAACAGCGGTTGTAGATGTATTTCGCCGTGAACATAATCACTCATAGAATCAATTCGCAGATATAATTAGAAACTATTGTTACCTAACATGGTTACAATTCCTTCATAATACAATATTCTACTACGGTGAGCACCGATATATAAATTCATCTAAGAATTAAAGTATATTACTCGAACGGAGCATGTTGTTATCGAAATACGATAGAGTCCCTCTAATCCGGATCCCGCTTGTCCGGACATTCGGTTTATCCGGACGGGATTAAAAAAATATTTATGTATTTTAGCTATGCACAAGCATGTTTTGTTTCCTTAATCCTACATCAGTTTTTAGGTTAAAAACTTAGGCCTACTTATAGAGTAGTATTAAAACCAAAATTCAGCTGTAGGAAAAGGTGTATGCATTTGTCCCGTCCAATCTAGTTCGGATTAGTGGGACTCTACTGTATTATCGCACTGCTGTAGTGACAGTGGATAATTCCTCAGACTTTTTAACTATAAGGTGTGCCCAAATGAAAAGGAGACTACAGTTATATGTAAAAAAAAATTAATAACAATAATTCTCATTACTGTTCATGTGGAACAGTATAACTATAAATAATCGTCATTGACATTGATACACTGATCCCAGCGCGTAGAAAGGGAGTGGATGGCATCAGTGTAGAAACTGCTGGGTCAGGCAAACACCCATTCTCGCTGTCTTCTGATTCTTTGACAGATGCTTGGGCGCCCACTGTGCACAAACTTTGCCATAACCAAGCTTTTCGTGGATTATGTGATGCACAGTTCCATTGCTTATCGATAATTTAAGAACATTTTCACATTTGGTGATCCGACGATTCTGCCGTATGAGCTCATCCACAGCCGAAATCGTGGCACTGTTGGTCACAACGTGTGCCTGCCCAGGGCGTGGCAAGTTCTTGCTGTTTACGCTTGCCGCCTCATAACGCTGATACCACCGGAATATGGTGCACAGTGCGAGGCACTGCTATCCGTACACCTCTTTCATCCTGAGATGAATTTGTGAAGCATGCTCCCCTTATGCGCGAAGAAATTGGATAACTGCTCTTTGTGCTGATCTGGAGGAATCCATCATGCAACGAACTGCAGAAACAACTCTCCAGAAATGAGGATATTGATGCGAAGGCGTAAATTACGCAGGTGCAACTAGGAATACCACCACGCCATCTATCGGCTAGCACAGTAGTTCCCAACCTTTTTCGTTGTGCGGACCACCTGTTGTGTAAAAAATATTTTGAGACAAGAAAACCATCTTGCTCATGTGATGGAGACGTGAAGTGTGGTAAGCACAGATTAAGGCAGGTAAAACTCGGATGATGATGTACGTATTTCTGATGATGAAGCTGTTGAAGAACTTTTGCATGAAGATGGTGACAAAGACTTTGAACAAGAACAGTTTTTGCAGCTCGCCTCACCAAAAGATGCCAAAGTGCGATAAGGTGTTGGATTTTTTCCTTCCTAAAAACTGTTAATTTGTAAATTAAAACCCTTTTCTTACTTTGTGCTTCATATTTTATACTTTTAATAAGTAACATAAGTGCATGATAAAATGAATTTTTATTTCCAAGTTCCTTGATTTGTCGAGGTTGGTACCTTATTTAGAGAGAAAAATTGTTCGCAAGCTGGTAAGCTAAATTAAGCAAAGTTTGGCGAAAATCGTGGTAGCAGTGTTCAAAGCTATAGTCAGGTCTAAATTTGATACTGTTCCATATTCTAAATAGTGATATAAGGCATTATTACAAGCATTTACATTATACAAGCATTTTACATTTTAAAAAAGAGCTCAAAAATCCAAAATATGCAACTTTTGCCAAAAAATTATAAAAATTGACGTTTTTTGAACTCGCATTGTGCCTAAACTATTTTACGTCATTTCAAAAATGAGGTACCATTCGGCGCAAAATTTTATGCACTTCAACTTTTGTGTTGGCAAAAGTTTTGAGAAATGTGCCATTTGTGAGTTTTTGTCGAAAAACTTAAAAATGGCGGAACATTTGGGGGATTTTGGACCCCTTCACCAGGAGCACCATTTGAAAATTGGAGAAAACTTAAAATAATTGTTTTTGCATGTAAATAAAGAGATTAAAACAGTTTCTAACTTTCCGCGAATTAATTGGAGAGGCAAAATCCTATTTTTCCTGATTTATAAATGTAAATAAAATAGCTACTTGCAGCAATTTTTCGTCATTCCTTCTAGAATTAAATCAACTAGTAAAAACATCACATCGATGAATAAAATTTTATAAAAGAATTAGAAGCAAAACTCTGTTTATCCATGCAATCTTTGATGCTAACTTGAAAAAGTCTCTAAATTTTGTCTTTATAAATCCACGTCGGCACATCACCAAATGATTTAGAATGTTTTAAAAGTCGACCGGGAAAATACAAAAGATCACATAGAAAATCCGAGCCCCACGAAAAGTAAATTTTAAACAGCCATGAGAAACATTTAGAAAAAAAATAGCCATGTGACGCAGGGAAAACAAAACAAATTGTTAGAAACAATGAAGCTTAAAAAATTAACAGATTATATGAGAGATACAATAAAAACACAACAAATAATAATTTTGATTCAATAAATTCTAAATTAAAGAGTGTTGAAATGGTATAAAAATTACAAAAATACATAAATAAAAAAAATGCAAACAGCAACTGAAATATATAGAAAGATAAATAGCATTCATCTATACTTATAAAAGGCAATGCTTGTGTGCGTGCGTGCTTGCGTGCGATGTCCAGACGAATATATCGCACTTACAACTTTGAAATTTGGCATGCAGGTAGTCGTAATGGTGACTAAATGCACCTCGAAGCCGAAATTTTAAAATTTAATCTAGAAATTTTTTTATTTAATGTTTTGTGTTGTTTTGGGTGATTTTTCGCACTAATTTCTCAATAACATGATTTCGGATAACTGTACGACAAAAATAGGTACACCATCGTAAAGGGCACGCGATTTCCGTTATAATGAAGTTAGTTTCGAATTTCTAACGTAATTGACTAAATTTTGGGATTTTTTAAAAAAATAGTCACTTTTTAAAAATAAAATTTTCCGGAATTCTTAAAACTCTTCCATCCGATGTTCTAAGTAAGAAATCATTTTCAAAATTTTTTTGGTAATAAATCAGTTATCTTTCTCTGATTTAAAACAAGAACGGTTAAAATATTTTATTTCTCCGATTTTAAATTAATTTATTTCTTGATGGGATCAGAGAATTTTTCTCGAATGCCGATAGTGAAGAAGCGCGCCGTTTCGCCCGATTTCACCCTGGCTACGCCATCTGGCGGAAAAAACCAGCCGTGATTTATTCCCTTCCTTAGTTGGACGCAAGCAATACCATTCAATACTTGAAATTATGAAATGCCAGTGCTGAAATAAAGCAAATTATATATATATGATTAAAAATAAACATTGTACCTCAAAAGCATGATTATAATAAAGATGTGAAAGTATGTTTTTTAAAAATTAAGTTCATTTCGTTAAAAAAAACGAAGTAATATCAAAGTAAAATTATGACAATGATATGCCATTATCGCGAAGAAAAATGAGCGGGAAAATCAATAATGTGTATCTTATGTTTTGATTTTGTTTTCAAAACTTTTTGGTGTTATTGTGGGCGTTTATTTCTTTTCCCCCCATTTTGTTGAAGTCCTGATTCCACGGGCAACGCCGTGCGCGTACTGCTAGTATATGATATATAGGACATGGCATAGTATATGTATATAAGTATATAATAATATAAGTCTATGGTTTTTCTTTCTTCGTATACAACGTAACATTTTATAAGAAAAAAAAGTATATTTAAAGAACAAAAGTACATCAAAGCTAATATTTTAAACATGAAATTTCTGTACTTGTCAGTTCATTTGGTCATGTTGATTGTATGGATCTGTACATAGCAGCGCATATTTTCTGATATTGGGAAAAAACCCTCTAACTATCTGAATAAAATATTAAGCATCTGTATTAAGTTACAAGCATATAAAACAAATAACTCGCGTAGAATTTTTAACGTCAATAGAAGAAAGACACGCGTTTAACGGACATGACTATAAAAAACATCTTTCATATTTAAACAAATATTTTATCTTCATCCCGTCCTTGTCGATCAGCAGAAAATGCATTTAAAAATATTTAAAAACGTAAGAAATGCTATTTACATGATTAAATTAAAAATAAACTACATTTTAAGAATAAAAAATCAATGGTTTTGAACGGAAGTCAGTTCTGCATATTTGTTTTCTCTTTTGATTTAACAAGAGACACGTATTTACACTTTAAAATGTTTTTCAATAAAATAAACAACAATACTTAAAACAATATGAATTAACGTTTCCCCTCGTTAAAATTCGTGAATGTTATCTCTTCGTTTTTTTCGCATACTCCCATAAGAGAATTTCACTAATATCACGCGGTCAAAAAAATTATTTAGCCTATAAGCGCCATGCAATCAAGCGTTCTCCATTGAGGTTAAAAAATTAAAAGCACTTGAAATTGTTTTTCCCATTAACGGTTTATCATTGCTGTTAATTTGTCCATAATTTTGATGTTTTTTGCCATATTCTCGACTGGCATCGATAGAAATCAAAATAAATTTTAACCTTCCGTCGGGCGCATCTAATCTATGAGATTAAGAACCTAAATTTTTTGTGCGTTAGTGCGGATTTTACCAATAAAGGTGTGGGACCTCTAGTAGCTTCCTCTCACTCACACTAAGGTATCGTGGTTTTTTTTCTCCTCTGCTCTTTTGATGTACGTGAGGGTCACGTTAATTTGGTAGATGAATGCGCCCGATTGCGTTTGAGTTTTTGATTTCCCAAATTTTTCTCAATATTTCTTTTCACATATCTGCAAAAGTTCGCATGCCTGCGTCCCAGCTCCTAATTAAATGATATCGATCGTTATTTCCAGTATATTGTTACAAAAATGTCGAATTATTTCAGATTCCCAACGACAACAGTTGTCATTGCTAAGAAATCTTACGGGAAAACAAATATTAACACCCTCTTGAATTCCTAGTCATTTTGTTAGTTGAAATTGCAAGGAAATGCAAAAAAGTTATTTAAAAACGTAAATAAACGAGGGTCGTCCAGAAAGTAAAGAACGATTGGGTATATCTCAATAAAAACCGAATATATAAAAACAAAACTTTATTCACGACAGCTCTAAACCTTAATCTACTTCACTGCATAACCGCCATTGTTATATTTCAGCACCGATGTTGTACTCATCTGGAGCCAATAACTAAAGCTATGAAGTTACTGCTTCGTTACCTGTTCATCATTTCGGAAGAATGTTCCCCCGAAAAATCTTTTCATTTTGGTAAAAGCAAAAAAACGAGGTTTTTCTGCGCATTACCAAAATAATAGACGTGGAATGTTTTCTCCTATGCAGGGATTGTGTAGGTTCATGAGAACGTCCGGTCTCATGCAACTTCAGCAACACAAGAATTGCAATGTTTCAAGTGCGACTTTTATGAACATCCAATCCGACTTGGCTCCTCTTTATATTCACCTTTTTCCAAAAATAAAGGGATTTTTCTGGTGAATACACTTCCTTCGCTATAAAGCACGTAAAGAAACAGTGACTTCAGTCATGGGAGGTACTTGAGTAACATTGGTATTGATAACAATGGCGAGTATGTAGAACATTAGTCACGGGTTTAGTATTGTTGTAAATAAAGTTTGGTTTTTATATCACCTGTTTCTATCGAGATATCACGAAATGATCTTTACTTTTTGGACGACCTCGTAGCTTTGTATCACTGAATAGTTCAGTTTGATGAGCCTTTCCTACAGTGTAAGCAAAAATTTAACTTTCAATCTGACGATGAGTTGCGCCCGACCGAAGTTTAACCAAAGAAAGATATAAATACAAATTAAGGGAAGTTTTAACTGTGATAGGTAAAAATACAATAATATTAACAGAAAAAAACGAATGAAAAAGAACGAGGAGGAAGAAGAATCTGATGGATGATGTTATCAGAAGCCTACATCCATGCAGATTCAAAATTAGAATAGGTTTTCTGTCGAGGAAAAACGACTTTAAGAATGAAATCAATTAAATTTTCCTCTGAGGCCTGAACCCATTACGGACAAAATTGGAAACAAAATAAGGAAGAAAAACATTTATCCACAAAGAAGAAATTCAAGATAGTCTTTTAAACATAATCTGGAAAAAAAGGGCTTAGAATATCTTACCTCTCTTGTTGTGGAATGAAAAACGACGCTCAGAATTGAACTTTGGTTATAGGTGTACGCACCTATCTCCATCTAGTGAGGGATACACTAACTAAACACCTAATGATTTTTTGTTGTTTTTCATGAGATTTTTTTATAATTTTTATTTGTTTTTTGGTATTTTTAAATTTTTTAATTGTTTTCATGCATTTTATAATTTTTATTTTCATTTTTTAGTTTTATAATTCAGAGAAATTTGCAGGGGAGCCTTTACTAAAATGTCAAAAGGTGTGGTATGAGTATTATAGCTATTTCCAGTACAATGGAGAATTTGAGAAGTAAAAAATGAATTAAGTAAAACCTAAGAGATTAAAAAAATTCTTCAATTCTTAATTTTAAAGAAATATACGGGGTAGCCGTTTAACTTTAAATTAATATTTAAATTTTCAATTGCCTTGACACTATCAGAATGGTTGTTGCAAATATTTTTGATTCTTTTGATTTGAGAGTGGATGGTATTTTTTTTATGACTATTGGGTTGTGATTAGTTTGATAATGACAACAAGAAATAGCCCTAAAATTAAAGTAATTTGTTTTTTCATAGACACCAACCGAAACTCGTGAATCTAAAATTTCAATTACTAGATCTAAATAATTACAATTATTGTTATTATCACTGGCTTTATTCAGTTTAAGTTCGTCCGGATTGCAGTTGACTAAAAAGTCAAGGTTGTCAAAATCAAATACAATCAGTACAATGCTGTTTTAACCAAAGAAAATGATTTTAATACCGAATTAAAATTTAGAAAAATTATCTATTCAACATTGTCATCCTAACTGCCTTTTCCCCGATTTACACAATTTTTTTAAAATTATTTTTCCTTCTAAGCGACTGGGATACGGATCTAAAATACAGGACGTCGAAAAACATACCAAATTTCACTCATCTAGTTGCATTTTTGAGATATTGTTTCCCTATGTAGACTAGTGTTCCTTAAACATCGATAGATTATCGATAGTATCGGGTTTTCGGAACTATCCACCGAAACAATCGATAGTATCGACTTTCTCAAAACTATCGATAGTTTTCTCCCGGACAATACTATCGATAGGCGCATTTTCAGTAGATTGTTTTAAAACTATTGACTAGAACTATCGATACTATCGATAGTTTCAAAACTATCGACTGGAACTATCAGTAGTTTCTAAACTATCGACTGGCAGAACTCCTATCGATAGTATCGCAGGGGAGAAAACTATCGATACTATCGATAGTTGAACTATCGATGTTTAAGGAACACTAATGTAGACGGACATCATACACATATACTTTTTTTAATGGATTTCATATAACATTAGATGCAGATTTACAATTTACATTTTCAGTCGATTGTTTTAAAACTATCTACTGGAACTATCGATATTAACAATAGTTTCAAAACTATCGACTGGAACTATCGGTAGTTTCTAAACTATCGACTGGCAGAACACCTATCGATAGTATCGCAGGGTAGAAAACTATCGATACTATCGATAGTTGAACTATCGATACTATCGATAGTTGAACTATCGATGTTTAAGGAACACTAATGTAGACGGACATCATATACATATACTTTTTTAATGGATTTCATATAAAATTAGATGCAGATTTACAATTTACATTTTCAGTCGATTGTTTTAAAACTATCTACTGGAACTATCGATATTATCGATAGTTTCAAAACTATCGAATGAAACAATACACTGGAACTAGCGATAGTTTCTAAACTATCGACTGGAAGAACACTTATCAATAGTTGAACTATCGATGTTTAAGGAACAATAACGTAGACGGACGTCATACACATAGACTTTTTTAATGGATTTCATCCAAAATTGGATACAGATTTTCAATTCACATTTTCAGTCGGTGGTTTTAAAACTATCGACTGGAACTATCGATAGTATCGACTGAAAAAATCGACTGGAATTATCGATAGTTTCTAAACTATCGACTGGAATAACACCTATGGATAGTATCGCCGGAGAGAAACCTATCGATAATTCAGTAGATAGTTTGGGAAAACTATCGTCTGCACTATCGATAGTTAAACTATCGATATTTAAGGAACATTAATGTAGACGAACGTCATACACATAGACTTTTTTAATGGATTTCATCCAAAATTAGATACAGATTTACAATTTTGATATAAAGACAACAAACCAACTTTCATTGTTCCACCTTGTTTAGTTTTTGAGTTATCGCGTTTACATACAGGCAGCCATAATTCAAAAATAATTTTTCCGACTCAGGGAGATCTGAAACATGGAGATTCATTAAAATCTGGAGTTCGAATGTTTTTGACGATTACAAAACTTTCTATTTGTATACGTTGTTTAGCGAAAAGTAAAAATGACTGTCGATCAGATTGAAATCTGAACGAAGATTCAGAAAGTAAATCATTCCGACTCTTTTTCCAAGATAAGAATGCTATTCAACCTAATTTGTCCCTGATCATTCGAAATTGAAGCAAGATAAAGCAGAATCAAGTGAAACTTCATTCACAGACAGTATTGCAATCGATAGATTACATTACCTTCCACAAAAGACATGCAATAGAAAACAGAAATTGAAGGCAGAGAAATCTTGGCAATAGAATGGACAAATGTCATCGTTCATATCACCGAGGAAACAAAGGAAATCTGAGAGAATGAATGAAGCATATGGGGGAAAAGAAACATGCTATTCCGAACTATAGTTCATGCTTAGATAAATATTATTACGAAATACTTCTTTAGATATTTCCAATGTCTCCTTTTATTGTGTTAAATATTTTAAACAATTTTAAAAGTATAAATTGATTTTAAATTGTATGGAAACTATTTTCCTAATATTTTCTTTAGTTATGTGACACTGAGCAAATGGAGGAAGGACTTGAATGATGCTTTTGTCGGCAACGCCGTAATTTCTGATCATATTTGTGAAAATACGAACATTCATTTAATATTTCATCCATGTCATTTTTTCAAGTTGTCCAAAATATCAAATCTGAGATAAAAAGAGCCCAGAAACTTTTTCCTGCACCACTCTTTGATCCCTTCGTGTGACTTTGGAAGATGATTTTGGTGCTATTAGATTCGTCAGATCCTCAACACCGCCTTAAAACAAAACTAAACGAACAACAACAACACAAAATGCTTTTGGTGCATTGAATCAACTGTCAGGCCAGGTTAAAGTGACTACGTTAAATCTACGGACGCGCGGAAGCTTTATCTTCATCCAACAGCGTTGATGAGCTATGTTCAGATTTCCTCTAAAGAGTCAAGCTTTGGTCAGTCATGTATATTAAGCCAACAGCACAGCTCAGAAGATGTAAGCATTACGAACAGCCCGGGTAATAATATTATTTTTCGCCCCCGCTCCATCATCATCAGTGATTTAGCTTATGTAAACGGCACCCTTTGGAGTGGTATCTTTTCGTTCTCTCATCGTATCTGACTTTAAAAAGTGATCTAAATGCATTAACGTTTTGTCACCATGGCCAGTGGAGCAGCGATAGTAAGTGTCGATGATGTTTTTAATCCCAGTCGTCATTAGTGGCTTAGCATACCTTATTTCAGGTATCATTTACGCTTGCTAAGCCACTAATGACACCTGGAATAAGGTATCCTCATATTTTGCTTTTAAAAATTGCATAAACGCAGTGATGTTTCGACTTCTTAGCGGCCCCACAAACTGGCACTCGGGGCATCGATACCCCCTAGGCCCCCGATCGCTACGCCACTGATTACGAAGTTTATATACGCGAATTGAAAATAATTCTTCAAATTAAAATTTCTTAAAAGAATGTTTTGTTTACAATATGTGGAAGTCAAAGTCGTGGGCGGTCAACAGATAAATCCGTGTCCTCTTAGCATTTCCTTGGTTTACCACTTTTGTTTCCTTAAAGCTGAAAATCCACGACGACAGTGTTCCATTCCATTTGTACGATCGACCGGTTTGTTTTCTACCCATTCAAGTCGAAAGATTTAGGCGGGTCATTCACGGATGCTCCAAAGCGCACAACTGGCTGTTCCCGTCTCCCCTTCTCCTCCTTCCTCGAGACTAATTTCCACCCACACACCCCTCCCCCACACGGTGATTTTCGGTTTTTGTTCTAGAGTTCACATTCCTCTCCCCTCTCTGATTTCTCCAATCTGACTCCCATGCACATTCCCCTCCCTTACGCTCCCCTCACTTACAGGTGATTTATGGCACGCCTCGAAGGATCATATTTCACTTTTATGGCCGAATGGGATGAATAGAAATCCAACAACGCTGGAATTCCAAACTCTCCCTCAGTCGACGCCAATTTTCATGGGGATTTCACATTGGCGAATGGGGTTTGGCATCCTGTGTTCCAAAAAAAGTGGAGTGATGAATGTCCCGTTTAAGGCACCCATGGGTGGAAAAGTGGGATGACATGCCGTGGCCTTCAAATTAATATAAATTCAACAGAACGTTATAATATTGCTCACCTTTAGTCGGACCAATGTCAACTGGCGATCCTTGAAGTGTTCAGTGTTCTTCATACAAGGGGCAAGCTCTTCGAAGAGCGTTATTGATGCTTTCTTAAAAGCTGAAGCATACTATTTAGATTTTATACAGGGTGCATCAGTACAGCGGTTACGAACTTTCAGGACAGATAGAGTACACCTAGAATGATAGGAAATCACATAGCAATGCATGGTCGGAAACGCTTTCCTGGCGCGGTAGTGACGACAAAAAACACAAGAAAGATAGGGCACGAATAAGAGGAGACATCTTCCATGTGGTTTCAGCATGATGGGACCCCCGCCCATTTCAGCATTGACGTGCGTCTCTACCTGAATGTAACGTATAGCCAACAGGGGATCGGGCGGGGTGGTCCAGTGCTTTGGCCCGCTCGATCGCCAGACCTCAATTGCCTTGATTACTTCTTATGGGGTACGTCAAGTGACTGGTGTACGAAACTCCAGTTAACAGTGCTGAAGACCTTGCTGCACGTATCGTGGCAGCTACAGGGGAAGTCCGGGACACGCCCGGTATTTTCGCCAACGTTCGATCTTCCGGAGATGTGAGGCTCGGGGACGTAATTTCGAACACCTACTTGGATGACGATCGTTGTCTCTTAAATGTTCTTTTTTCTTAGTTTTTTGCTGTACTAAGAATAATAAACATGTTTTCTCCTCTTATTCGTGTCCTGTCTTTCTTGTGTTTTGTGTCGTTACTACCGCGTCAGGAAAGCGTTTCCGACCATGCATTGCTATGTGATTTCCCATCGTCTAGGTGTGCTCTATCTGACCTGAAAGTGTGTAACCGCTGTACTGATACACCCTGTATATTTACAACATTTTTTTCAATTATTTTATGTCCGCGAAAATCAGGCCAAGTTGTTCAGACATGTATTAAGTTAAAAGAAATCCATGATTACGAAAAATAAAGTAATTGCCGTAATTATACAATTAGAGTGAAAGAATTCGTTAATCGAATTCTTTATTTATATAGAATAAATTGCTAATGGTTAACGCAGTTATCGAGTTTTCTTTAGGAATCTCTTTAATCATCAGCTTTCGTACATGTTAAAGAACCTTCTAAAAGCAAATAAATCTTTGAATATACAGACAATGCAAGAAACTTTTTCTTTTAATGAGGTTTCAGATTTTTTCCGGAAATTTGTTAACACTTGTAATTATATGTTTGAGTTTCCTTTCAATTCTAGTTGTTTGCTTTAGTATTTTTTTTCCAATCACAATTTTTTTTACCCCCGCAATGAACCATTGATCAGATACGTAATGCTTTTTACAGTGCAACTATCAAGGGAATGTGCATTCAAATATAGTACAACCCCAGTTAACCGTACTAGAGGGGGGAGGAGCCGTTTCGGATAAGGATTTTTTCGGTTAACACTAGAACATATATTCCTATTTTATATCTAATTACAGTACCTAATTTTAAAATGTTTTAAGTGTAAAACGAATTCAAAACTCTCTTCGTAGGCTATACTTATGTTCTTTATTAAAGCTAACCCTCCGTCGGTCATAATATTCGCACCGGTGATTTCGGGCGTAATACTCATGCCACGCTCAGGTAAACAATATCGAGATTAATATTGTTAATATTGTTAAGGGGACATCCACTGTGTTAAACCTCGAAAATTTTCGATTTTATGAAAAAAATATATATTATTCCCCTGTCTTTTCTGATCAATTTAAAACTACTCGCGTTAAAAAATTTGCATAATTATGAAAGGTATGAAGGAAAATGTATCAGCTATTCAACGTTAACACTGAATATGGCCATATCTTTAAAGCGCTATATCTCAAAATGTGTTTTTTTTATATTGCGAGCATGATATCTCTAGAACTATTGAATATTTTTACATAAAATGTTTACTGAATATGTATTGTGCTATGTTCTACAAATTGAACCACATTTTTGAACATATTTCCTCCAAAGAACTCTTTTGGGGAGGTTAGAAAGGTTGAAATTTTAACAATTCTTAACATTTTGTTTTAAATTGGTATATAAAATAGAAATTAGTTAGAATGTTAATAAATTGAGGTTCAGTTTCTTAAACAGACTGTTTGGATTACTTAGATACCCAAAATATTTTTTATAGCAATATTTTATCCGTAATCATCCGCGCAAGGTGATTATCTCATTTTTTCTCCAAAAATTATACCCATATTTATTACTCTCTCAAATAAATAAATATCAATATTGTTGCAAAAGTCTTTCTGTGGGTGTATGGTGTAAACAGTTCAGCACGCAGGATAATGGAGACTGAAGGTTTATTTACAAATATGCAGGAAAACACGTAGCACAGGTACAGGAAACAATAGTTCTTGCGCAGATTACCAATGTAAATAGACAACAATTCACAGGTAATAACAGTTCAGCACTTTGATATTTAACAACACGAATAGTCAGCAAATAACTAGTAACGACAATAACTGCACTTTCAATAGCGCTCAGCTCATCAGCTTCCTAGCTC
Source organism: Araneus ventricosus (assembly GCA_013235015.1). Lineage (NCBI taxonomy): Eukaryota > Metazoa > Arthropoda > Arachnida > Araneae > Araneidae > Araneus > Araneus ventricosus. The sequence continues at coordinate 82,298 of BGPR01002638.1, forward strand.
GCACTGCGGACGAAGCTTTAAAGTCGTTCCCAATGGATCAATACACCTACCGCTCGGCGTCTAACAGCTTACTAGCTCGCACAGAGGATAGAACTCCAAAGACGTTCGCGCTCCAAGGCAATCCCAGTCGAACAACACACACACGTCGTCCAAGCGCTCTCCTTATATAGTTTCCCCGGCAGGCCGTGACATCACATTGAATGATCTAGCACATTCGTGGCGTATCTTCTCTCCTAATAGAGATATCGAGAAGATTCCAGCACCTTTGAGATCCCATATTTCGTCGCCAAAGTCGCCAAGATGGTCGCCAAGTTTGTTGCCAAGGTCAGGGGTCCAGACGTGGCTACTGTCCGTCATCTCATACTTACCCCTGTAAAACTCTCCTCCCAACCATAAGACTCACATTGCTGGGAAGCGACTTTCCATGTTTGTAACAATATTAAGATTTGAAAATATGTGTACAATAACAGAAAGAATTGATATTTTTCTAGAAAAAAAGTTAGTTTTTGAAATGTTTCGTTTTAGAGATATAATGTATGGAATTTGACAGTTTTTCCCCCCATTCTTCTGAGGTTTAAAGGGCGTATTTCCCCTTAATTTTAACATTTTAAAATTAAGGGGACATACGCCCTTACCGCCTCACTGACTTCCTCGGAGAGGCTTAAAAGAAGAAAGTGGGGATATCGTCGCAAAAAAGTCTCGCCTTCGAGATTATTTCCATACGAGGTTTTGGACTTGCGTTTTCAGAGGCATCTCGGATAATCCGGGTTTCTGTTCACCCGAGTTCTGTTAACCGGGTTTTTACTGTAATAACGTGACATGGCTAATGGCCAAAGTAGAAGTTGTCTTGAATTTGGCGACAGCTTGGCGGAGTTAGCGATTTCTCATCAAAATTGTTAACAAGATAAAGGTGTCAAAGTTCCAATATCATATCGTTATCTTGAACAATGAAATTTCTCGAATATTTTTGAAGATCTTCCACTTTTTTTTCAAAATTAGCATTTTTTAAAATTGTGAGATAAGCGGAAGGTTTTGTTGGTTGGTTTTTTTGGCGCAAGAGCCATGGAGTTGACCATACTGCACCAGAAAAAATGTAGAAATCAAAAGGTCAAAGGAAGGTTTTGTAGTTTAATCAAGTTACATAAACTCCTCTTTTGAAATAACAAAGAGCTATTTTGGGATCATCAAGATAGTGGTTCCTCTGTCATCTCCATCTTTCATGAACCACTATCATATTCGTGATCAATATGTAATTCCAAAATAAGTTCTAAAACATTGCAGTTACGCATACGAGACAGGAATAAAACATATTTGAAAAAAATGTCTGTGTCTTAGTATACCATAAACAAATGAATTACTACCGGCCAGCCTAGGCTTGCGGAAAACCTGAATGACCAGGCCGCCGCGACAATTAATTGAGCACTGTGGTCATCGCATAAAAGCCCTTATTACGAGCGTCTCATGCGACGACCCCTCAGACATAGGTACCACCCGTCATCGGCGGAGGGTAATTCAACTCCCACCTTTACTAAATCCCACCGGGAAGCGAGGCTCTGCTTCCTTATTGACCAAGCGAAGCGAGGTCTACGTTTTAACTCCACTATTCGTGCATTAATTGGCGGTCTAGCTGTGCATTAATTGTCGGTCTAGCTGTGCATTAACTATGTAACATGCCAGTGTGTTGCACATTCTGAATGAATGTCTAGGTGCGAGAAAAATTGCATCGCGATGGATGACGCATCACTTTACTGAAATGCAACAATGATTTGATTCCAAAGATGAAGGAACCATTTCGTGGCACAAGTGGCGAATCCAGAGGGGTGGCTATCGGGCTGCAGTCCCTCCAGAGCTAGACCAGAATTCTATTTTTTATTTAAAATCACTACAGCTGTTTTTTCTTAATCTCCTTTTAAAAAAAGTGAAAACATTTCTTCCTGGTTTTTGGCACCCTCGAAAGTTTTTCCATTTTCGTACTCATTTTACTCGTATTCGCAGCGTTGACACGATCAAAAACGTGTTTTTGCTAGTTATTTCGTTGTGTTTTTTGTTAAATTATCGAAAGTATTGTAATGTACTTTATGATTCTTATTGCCAGGTGAGTAAAGTCTATAAAGTTAGAGTGTTTTGGTTTACATAAGCCATAAGATTTGACATTCGTCACGACGATACAAAACTTTTTATACCTCCGCCCGGGGGGGGCGACCCAAATCCTGGATTCGCCACTGCGTGGCATTCATTCACGAAATGTATCAGAGAGATAATCAGACAGCTAGATCATCCCGACCTGCCCTAGCATCCACGAACACTGAATGACAGCCGCTGCAATAGCTTCGAGTACTGAGGCCGGGGTCCTAGTAACCATCTCCGGCCATAGCCCGACCCCTCTCGAAGGAGGTACATACTATCTCTGATGACGGGATCCAGCGCCCTGCCAGGGAAGTGAGAACCCTCTTACTTATCCAGCGGCTTCTCACCCGTGTACTCGTGGTTCCCCCGGCGGGGGATCAGAGAGATAAGCGATAGATCGCTCCATCCAAATCATCAAGATAACTGGCACTGTTTCAGGTATTCTACGGTTTCTACATCGCTGGCAACTGGTTGCATACAATACTAGTGACTACATTGAAAAACTATATCTGTTTCAAGAAAGTACTTATTTTGTGTCAGCTATAATTACATGGTTGCCCCTATTAAGTTTCCAACATCTGTAGCTTATTTCTCAAAAAATACAGTCAGGTTTCTTAAACTCCGCGTTATAGTTCCTGTTACTCTAAAAGGATAGGGTTCACCAATAGAATATATAAACTAAATAAGTACTGCCAAGACACAACGATCACCAACACCGTCCACCAATGCATCTACTAAAATTTTATTAAAAAAATTTGAGTTTTGATTGGGAGGCTTTTGGGATTTTCAGCAACAAAGGCTATTATCCCCTATTCATTCCAAAGTTCATTTGAATTCGTAATCAAAAAAGAGATGAAAATTGCCATCAAAAGACGGGCTAAATTTTTGCCGATCTGATTCGGCCAAGAGAAAAAAAATGGCACCCTCCTAGAAAGGCCTCCATATTCTTTTTCCGAAACTCTATTAAAAAAATAATCTTAAAATAGCAAGGAAATACAACGTGTTGCCATTCGAAGACCAGACAGCCGCAAAAACCATTTACAAATAAAACGTTAAAATTGACAGACGCCCGGCGGCACAATGACAAATGATTCGAATTCTTAAAAATACATTAAGTATTTGGTTGCAGTTGCTACTACATAGCAATTAATTTCAATTTTAAAAATGGAATGGAACATGGAAAACAATGAAAAATATAATTGACAATCAAAAATAATAATTCATATCGTTCTCTAGGATTTATGAAGATTAAATGCCACAGAATGAAAATATCTTTAACTGTTGTTTCCCTTTTTTTGCGACGACCTTTGTTTCGAGAAAATGTTTTCGGTGGATATTGCAGAAAAACGTTCACTATACATAATGAGTTTTTTGTATTTTTATTCAGTGAGAAAATATTTCTTCAATGACAGCGGTTAGATATTAAAATATTTCTATGGTTTCTTTTATTAATTTTCAAAGTGATTTTTTTCAATTTATTGAACGATATGGATATGATAGCAAAAAACACAAGGCTAAAATTCTTGATGCAAATGGTAAAAAAAATTATGACATACAGATAAAAATTAAAATTAATGGTTTCCAATTTATACTGTTCTGGTCTGTAAAATATTAAATCCTTAGTTTAACGAATTCTAAAAATAGAAAAACAGGAGAGATTTAACATACTAATGAATCACACGCCCACATCATACAGAAGCTGTTGATCTAACAAATGAAAATGTTCATTCAACGTATTCTTTCATATTAACATTGCATAAAAGTAAGAATATAATCTATTCAAATACTAAGTTGTTTAAAAGTATTTTCTAGTTTTTCATTAACAAAACAATAATTTTCAGACAATGCCACATTTTACTTTTTTTCATTTTGTGGTAACCATGAGTGATAGTGTAATCCGTCCTTGGCAATTGTCTAGCAGTGTATATGATTAATAACATATAATGTATCAGGGTCGGATTTAGCTTTTGAAGTTTTGTGCTCATTAGCACATAAAATTTGATTGTTTTATTGTTTTTTAGAATTTTTTCAGATACTTTTCTAATTAATTCAGGAACTCCGTTGCGATTTTTTTCTCATTTTGTTTTTAAAATTTTGCCCCCCTAGTTTTTTTTAATCCGCGCCGGGGCACGGACTAATGGAGTGTTCGTCCAGCCTTGAATGTATATATGTAATATATAATGTATCTATAATATGCGTAACTAATGTAACATATAATGTATATATAAGGTATTATAACATATAATAACATATAATTTAATGAAAATACAGTCAAAGCTCGTTATAACGACCACACATTATAAAGACCATTCCATTATAATGACCAGCGATAAAGTCCCTAATTGTGTTTCCCTACGCACTCTATGTTATTTTACTTCCAGTGTCGTCTAATCCCAATACAAAGTCCGAATTCAGTGGACACTCTTCCCGGTATTTTTCCAAAATTCCTTTATTTTCTACTTTAAAATCTATTTTAGAAATCTATTTTTAATTGATAAAATTTTATTTTTAATACCAATGATAAAAAATAATTAGAGTATTTAGTTGGAATCTCTTTAAAAATAGCTTATTTTTACGGAACTGCTGAGCGTGCATGTGTACTTTTTTGAAAACTTATATCCACTATAGCGACCACTCGTTATAAAGACCTTTTGCTGTGGGACGCAGAGGGTCGTTATAACGAGCGTCGACTGTACTAGGTAATTACAAGATAAACTTTTGGTTTAAACTCTATATATTTAAAAAAATTACAATTATGAAAATAAACAATACCCCATTTCGATTTTTCTTTCTTTCAATTAGTTGGAAATGTCCTATATGTATTTCTGTACTCGTCTATTCTGTAGTCCAATTTTCCCTTCTGTCACGTCTATGTTCGTAAGAGCGTGTCACTGTCTATGTTCGTAAAAGCGTTGATAATGCGGTTTTGGAGCTCATTCAGCGTAGCTGGAAGTGATGGCACATACACAGTGCTTTCATGCAACCTCCCCGCCCCGAAAAAAAAATCACAAACCGCAAGAACCGGAGACTTATGGAGCCTCCTAAAAATGGCGAAGTTTGTCAATAGCACATTGGTTAATCCAGCGTCTCTTGATAAAATAAACCTCTTCTATCCTGCTACTGCTTAGGATCTGCGCACACGTCCACTTTGTTTCGGACAAGTCATTAGCGGCAAAATGTTGGGGAAGAGATTAGCGAAGTGAAATATGTTGATAGCAGTTGGGAAGTGCACACGCACGAGCTGAGGTGTCGTACAAGTAATTAGCAGCACTTTTGCTGAGCATTTTCTCCAGAATTTGGAGAGAAATCGGATATATGTTTGCACTACCCAACTGTAATAAATGTACTTTATGTCCTAATGATTCGACCAACACAAATTGCATGTGTTCAGCTGGCCTTAACGCCAGAAAGAGTTTTTGTTACATCTGGTTGTTTGTCGTCACAGTAGCTCACGTGGAAAAGTGTATATGTGGAAATAAAAACATAATATCTGCTTTGGTTGGTTTCAAACGTATTTATTTCTCATCGATAATTATGATGTTTCTTTACAACGTTTGAAGAGCTTTCAGAAGAAGTTTAAAAACACGGATTTTCAAAACATTTATACGGAACTGATGCAAGATTATATTGATAAGAATCAAGTGGAGATCGCTCCAGAAACACTAGCTAATGAATCCAGAACATTTTATCTACCACATCATGTTGTTAAGAAGCAGAAAAATAATAATGCGAAATATCGTATAGTGTTTGATGGATCTTCCCACTCACCAGGACACCCATCTTTGAATGAAGTACTAGAGCAAGGGCCAAATCTATTGCCAGAAATTTTAGCCACATTATTACGTTTGAGACTACATAAACAGGCAAAAATTTGTGATGGTAGTCAAGCTTTCCTACAGCTGACTTTGAGTGAAGAAGACCGAGATGCAACAAGATTTTTGTGGTTTAGGACTGAAAAGGATGCAGGTGGGAAAACACACCTTCTGAATGACATCCTCATTTACAGATTTTCACGCTTACCATTTGGTTTGAGCCCCAGTCCCTTTCTTTTATCAGCAAGTCTTCAAGAATTAGTAAGTAAGAATTTTGACACTTACCCCTTGGCAGCTAAACAACTTGAGAGTAACATTTTCATGCATGATTTTGTTATAGGAGTATGCACAGAAGATGGGGCTTCAGCTCTCTATTCTGAGGTGAAGAATTTAATGGCATTGATTAGCCTTCCCTTGGCCAAGTGGGCAACTAATTCACAACGATTGAGAGGAAAGTGGCAAGAAGAGAATGTGGAGTTCAAAGCAATTACAGAGGTTCTGGGTGTAAAGTGGAACACTGACGAAGACACATTTCAAATGAGTTACAAAGACATTAACCAGAACTTATTGAAACCTGCTACTAAACGCCTGCTTCCTAAATCAGTAGCCAAATTTTATGAGCCATTGGGAATCTTTGCACCTACAATACTTGTAGGGAAAATTCTTTTCCAAGATACAAGGCTGAGTGGAGTCCAATGAAATGAAATTCTACCTCCAAATATTGCCAAACAGTGGAACAAATGGATTTCTGAACTTTCATCACTGAATGACATAGGTATACCTAGATGGATTGGACTATCACCTTCATCAGATTACTCTTTACACATATTTTGTGACAGTTCTGAAAGAGCTTTTGGAGATGTGTTATACATTCGTTTTCAAGAAGGCAAAGCAACTAAAGTCCAGTTGTCATGTAGTCACAATAGACTTTCTCCGTTGAAAAGGATCACACTTCCTCGACTTAGCTGATGGCATACCTGATTGGAGCTCGCTTACTTAATTATATATGTTCTAACACTTCATTGGATCGCAATGCAGCAACACTGTGGACTGATTCAACAGTAGCCTTAAGTTGAATTCGAGGGGGTCCAAATCGTTGGAAAACATTCGTCTGCAACCGTACAACAGAAATACTTCACTATACGACACCATCACAGTGGTGACATTGTCCAGCATCTCAGAACCCAGCGGATCATATTTCAAGAGGCATTTCTCCAGCCGAAATCTCGTAGCTGGATATTTGGTGGGATGGTCTCGATTGGTTGAGTCAACATCCAGACAATTGGCCTACTGAATCAGATTCATTGAAAGGAATTCCACAATGCACAGCTGAAGCTCGGAAGTCAAAGGTGCAACCCTTGTGTACTGCAACATTTCAGTCTGTTATAAACGCCTCATACTTCAGCTCATATACCAGACTTCTTCGCGTTATAGCTCGGATTTTACTTTTTCTGAATAATTGTAAGCCTAAGCACCGTTTATTTCAGGAATTAACTTCCGATGAAATTGAAAAGGCTAAAGACTGCTGGATACTCGTCGTTCAAAAGCAGTGCTTCCCTGTCGAAATAAAAGCACTTGAAAATTCTATGCCCCTACCTGCTAAATCGAAGATTGCTCGCTTCAACCCTTTTCTTCATGAAAATCATTTACGACTTGGAGGCAGATTGCAGTTCGCACAGGTTACTTCAGAAGAGAGACATCCCTTGTTACTTGATGGTTCTCATCATTTTTTGAAACTTCTCATAAGCCACACTCACGTGCGTCTGCATCACTTGGGTGTCAGGATTGTTCTTTCAGAACTACGATCGAATTATTGGATTCTACGTGGACGTAAAGCTATAAAACGAGTTATTCATAGATGCCTACCATGCAGGCTTTCTACAGAGCCTCATGGTACCAAGATTGAAGCTCCACTTCCAGCGGATAGAGTGACTCCTTGCATTCCCTTCTCAACAACAGGGATTGACTTCGCAGGTCCACTACATGTACGCAATTCTAAATCTTCGGACACTGCTTACATTGCACTGTTCACATGCTCAACTACACGAGCATTACATATTGAGCTAGTTTCAGACTTGACCACTGATAAGTTCTTGATGTCATTGCAACGACTTGCTGGTCGATGTGGATTACCCCATACTATCTATACCGATAATGCCACCACCTTCCATGCTGCAAACAATGAATTGATATCTCTTTGGAATGGCTTAACTTCAACTAAGGTACAACAGTTTTATGCCATTGATGGTATAAAGTGGAAGTTCATTGTTCCACGGGCGGCTTAGTGGGGAGGTTGGTGGGAGCGGGTAATCGGCTGGACGAAGCAATGCCTCAGAAAATTGCTTGGCCGAGCCCTCCTAGACGAAGAAGGTCTTCAAGCAGCATTGATAGGAATAGAAGCCGCCTTGAATAGTAGACCTCTAGTCTATGAGCAGGAAAATGACAGCGATGAAATACTAACGCCAGCTCATTTCTTGACAGGCAAGAAATTAACATTAGTACCTTCCGATCCGGAACAAAAGATCACGAATCTCTCAAGGAATCCCAGGATTCAGCAGTACTTACTAGACACCTTTTGGAAAAAATGGTCTAGGGAGTATTTGTTACAACTGAGCACTTTTCACCAGGTCCGCAAAAGCAATAATTCATCTCACGTCCGAGAAGGAGATGACGTGTTATTGCATGAAAACGTAACGCCCCGACACATGTGGAAAAGAACTTGTGTCGACAAGCTTATCAAAGCCCGTGATGGAAAGGTTAGATCTTGCGTATTACGCCTTGGCGGTAAAGAGTTAACTCGTCCTATTCAACTGGTCATACTTCTGGGGGTTGACCAGGGTGGGGAGGATGTCCGGTTCGAGGATAATAACTGATTGCGCGAGATGAGCTAGTAAACAACTGAAAGTAAGAAATAACTGTAACTTTGATTCTCCTGTGTTCTGCGATCCAGTTTCCTTAATGTTTACCTGTAAAATTCTGTGTCTTTTATATTGTATAAAATTTGGATGTATCAATGAGAAATAAATACGCTTTATACCAACCAAAACATCTGCTTCTGCTTGGTACTGAAGTATAGTGGTGTAATTAATCTTTTAAAAGTTATACCATTTCAAAACCGGAGATTATTTTGTAATTACTCTGTACTTTATAACGCCATCGTAAAAATATAAAAGCGATTAGAATGTGACATTTTAAAGTACTACTTATAAATAATATTTTCTAAATGCAAAGTAAAAAATTCTTAAGTAATTCTTAAGTTTTTAAGTCCAGTATACATTGTGCATATTAAGTTTTTCGAAAAAACTCTTTCCCTGTGCAATTCTTGTGTTCTTTATCTACAATGGATACCATCACATGTAAATTTAAAATATAACGATATTGCTGATGGTCTTGCTAAAGAGGGTACTACCATGCCTCAGGTAGATGTAGAACCCTTGACCTACTTGAGTTATACTCAAGAAGAAAGGCCTTGTTAACATTTCTTGGAGGCATCCATCATGGTATCGTAGTGAAGGCCCGGGTGCTACTATACATTTTAAGGGGGATAGGAAAGACGAAACAGCTTTGCCTCGCTTAACTTCCGGTCACTTAAAAACCCTCAGATTCTCTCGTGGTGATAAGAAGTTCGATATCTGCACAAAGTGCAACATGATTGAGGCCACTCCGCAACATCTACTTGACTGTGTTGCCTTTGTGTATGATGGCCTGCTTAAGCGACCGGATTTCGTGTTATAGGTGATGAAGGCGAACGACCTCATGGATCTGATCTGATTCAGATCAGAAGGATTAGAAAGAAGAAGAAGAAGAAAACTCTTTTGTTTGACCCTTATAATAAAAAATTATTTTAAATAAAATAATCATTGCATGCAATATTAAAAAGTATTTATAATTGTAGTTATAGTTTTATAACTACTTTAATATAGATCAGAGATTATATATGCAGAAATAGTATATATGATCGCATTGCCTGAAATCAAAATATAATACATTTTTGATATGCACTTAACAGAGCATAATTACTGAGGAATATATATTATATATATTCGAACATAAATATGCATCTCAGGAAAATGTAGAATAAAACTGTCGATGCAGACAGACATTAATTTAAAATGTCATAGTGGTATCAAACGGTAGCAGTTTGTATGTATATTCATGTAACGGTTGTGATTTTTACGCGTTAACTATCATAACAAGATGTTTCTACTTGAAGTTCAATTTACTAATCGCACTTTATGTGCTCTGAGTAGAATCGAATAATTGAAACTCGCGAATATCTACGAGATTCTAATTAAGTTGTGAAGCATTACCATAATAATATTAAACTCTTTTATAGTAGATATATACTGTATAGAAGTTATCTACAATCTAGCGGAAGGAATTTCTGCTATATAGATTAATGAATTGTAAAACGCCAGACAGAATCTGTCATGCATTGTTCTCGAATGATAACGCATAAAATATGTCTTATACATAAAAGTCGTTAAATTAAATATTCACGGCATAAGCAAGGCTTTTATATGTTAACTCGTTGCTGAAAGACAATAAACTATATCAACAAATCGGAAGAATTTTCCCTAAATAAATAGTTAAAATGATTAAAAAAATCAATTCAACTGCGTTGCTAGCAATAACGGATACTGATCATTCGAAAGTCACGGGATTAAGACAGATAGCGTTTCCATGGGATCTGAAAAGCTAACTCTTTGGAAAATTAAATAATAAAGAAATTCGACGGGAGGCTGTCTTTTCGAAACGACCGCTGGGATTGAGGGGCGTAGACTTACTTACCTTACTCATCTGTGACTTTCTATTACTAAAGTAGCTCTATGTGACTATTAACTCTATAGTCTATACTGACTATCAGTCTAGTGTGACTATGTGACTGTATATATGTAAAGTTATTCGTGATTTTTACCAACTTTGCAACTCTACTGTGACTAAACCGTAATTACAAATTCTAAAATTATTTTTTCAATCTTGAATGTCTACCTTTCTCTGTTAAATGAAACTAAAACCAATTCGCTATGTTATTTGGTTGCGGAGATACAAGCGTTTAACTTTAGCACGAAATTCGACGCAATTCAACAGTAATATTTCGCGTGAACCTCAGATCGATGAATGAATTGCCTAATAGCCCGCGTGAGCGGGCATCGGTCGCTGTGACGTCACAATGTTTTCCTTTCCCGACACACCATCAGACCACTATGGAGAGACGCAAGTCTACGTCAAAATTAATTTATGTATGTAAGAATTGTATTTTCCCCGTCTAACTTAAAAGCGGAAGTTTAATTCCTTCCTAATAATAATTTGTCACTTTCTGTACAAGCTCATTTGAATATTGTGGTGTCAGCGGAAAGTTATCGGATGATAAAGATCACGCGGTCTTTTCGTGCTAATCACGTGATGCGTAGGTGTAAGCTCTCCGTTAAAACCCAATGTAATGTTTTAATCGGGGTTGACGACTTTTTGAAATTGAACGGACCAGTCATGCGGTAAGTGAGCAATTGGCAGCTACGGGGTCTTTCCCTGTCAGCACGGCGGCAATGTGCGATGGCTGTAATGTAACCTATAACTAAGCTGTTCACTGTTAAATAATGTTTTAACGATATGTAAACTTAAGTGAGTGACAACCCTAAATCTTTCTTGTCCTAACTGTAAATAATCACCTGTGTAAAAACTTTTCTCATTTCATATTATGCTGTTTTAATAATAAATAACGTAGTTTTTTAACTCCTGTCTCTCATCCTTTATCTTTGGTGCATGCACCCCTAGAGTGCCCGTTAGATAATGCTCTTTCTATAAGTTATGTTGGGTTTGGATAGATCAGAATAATAATTTTCTACAAATTTTTGGGATCCTCGCCCGGGATCTGTGATCGTAACAATATTTTCTACATGTATTCATTCTCGGCATTCTGAACACTTTTGCGTTTCAACTGTATTGTCATGGCAACAGTTTGAAAGAAATCGATCATTGCACGAAATTGCATTTAGGGAAACGGGCAACGGAGTCATTTTTAGGGTGTTCCGCTGATTCAATGATAACCTGGTACCACCACATCAGAGTTATTGAATTTAAATACAGCTTTTCTATGTTTACATAAAAAAGAGAGACAGAGTGAATTGAATTTTTACTATGAGGGACAGTTCCTCGTAAGGAGTGTTTTAGTTAAATGAGAAAAGAAAGAAAAAATATTACTCAAAAAGTACGAAAGGTTTTAAACCCTCCGAGCGCCCAATTATTTTTATCTTTTAGATTTCATGTTAGAAAAAACTTAGATTTGAATCCTTTAAAAGACCATTTTTGTCTAGTAGTGTTATAGTAAAACGGCTTTGGGACTGAGATTCATTTAAGAAAAGAAATTCATTTAGCTTATGCGATGAACATTATTTTTTGTTAATTAATTTTGATAATTAATAATTAATTATCAAGTCCAGTCATTTTGAGTAAAGAAACTGGAACATCTTGGGTTTTTGTTACATCGAAAAAATTGGCGAGAACTTATGACAACCATAAAAAATGCATTTAAAAATTGGACATACGACTGTTAAACCCCGAAAATTTTCGATTTCATGAAAAATATGTATAGTATTTCCCTGTCTTTTCAGAACAATTTAAAACAATCCGCGTTAAGAAATAGCTATAATTATGAAAGTTATGAAGGAAAATGTATGAGCTCTTCATCCTAAATATTGAATATGGCCAATCTTGAAATCGTTATATCTCAAAATGTGTTTTCTTGTATATTGCGCGAACGATATCTCAAGAACTATTCAATATTTTTACATAAAGTTTTCAACGAATATGTATTTTGCTATGTTCTACAGATTGAACCACATTTTTATTCATATTTTTTCAAATAAGTTTTTTTGTGAGAATTAGAAAAGTTGAAATTTTAACTATTTTTAACATTTTTATTTTAAATTGGTATATAAAATAGAAATCAAATTTAAATGTTACTAAATTGAGGTTCAGTTTCTTAAACAGACTGTTTGGAATGACTTAGATACCCAAAATATTGTGTTTAGATAAATATTTTATCCGTAATCATGCGCGCAAGGTGACTATCTCATTTTTTTCTCCAAAAATTATACCCATATTTATTACGTTTCCAAATAAATACATACCAACATGAAGGTCTGAAAATGTGTGAATTATAAGAGAGATGACAGATATTTTTCTAGAAAAAAAAGTGAGTTTTTAGGCGGTCATATAGGCTTAGTGATTTGTTTCATAAATGAATACACAGTTCATCAATCTAAATGGTTATGCAGTCGACGCTCGTTATAGTGACCACACATTATAAAGACCATTCCATTATAACGACCAGTGATAAAATCCCCAACTTTGTTTCACTATGCACTATGCTATTTTACTTCCGGTATAACGACCGTCCAGTGTCATCTAATCCCAATACAACGTCCGAATTAACGGTATTTCTCCAAAAAGAATATGTTTCTAAACGTAAATGACCTTAATTATTGTATTGCCAAGCTTCGTAGATGTAGAGTCTTCAGTGTTACAGTTCAAATTTGACAGGGGGGAATTACCACTCACCACAGCGCGGAAATTAGAATAGCCTAGAATAAAAAATATTTCAAGTGCTATTGAGACTTTAAAATGTTTTTTTGAAAGGCAAGAAAATACAGAACATTATTTATCATCTTTAACTGAAGTGGAAAATTATGTTTTGCAAAAATCACATATGCAGAAAAGACAAGCAACCATTTCTGATTTTTTCTTTAGAAAATAAATGTTTTGTAAGTATATAACACCCTTTATTTTCTACTTAAAAATCTGTTTTAGAAATTATTTTTAATTGATAAAATTTTATTTTTAATACCGATGATGAAAAAAGATTTGAGTATTTAGTTGAAATCTCTTTAAAAATCGCCTATTTTCACGAAACTGCTGAGCCTGCATGTGTACATTTTTTAATTATATCCACTATAGCGACCACTCGTTATAAAGACCTTTTGTTGTGGGACGCAGAGGGTCGTTATAACGAGAGTCGACTGTATTATCAGGATTAAGTTTACATTATTATACTGAACAATATTTACAGCTATTTGCAATTGAAACAGTTCTAGTTCGTAATATGATAAGGATGGCACTCATGTAACATCGTATATCGTCTTTTAAATCATTGCGTCCTTTCATTTCGTCTTCTGGTCTTTCTATCCAAAACAACGTCGTTCATGTGTCTTGTATCGCCTCGTCGTCTCTTACTGCTCTCGGCAGCTTGATACTCTGACGTCACTGGCGATGGCAGCGCCATCTACAGGTACTCGGCTGCGGCTGATGGCCCACAAGTTTGTGAATTGCATTGTTTCAGAGATATAATGTATCGAATTTGACAGTTTTCCATCATTTTTTCGAGGTTTCAGAGTCGTATATCCCCTTAATGAATTTGGTGGTAAGTATACTTACCACGGCCTTATAAAGGGTTAAGGTGATTGAACCGATATTTTTTTGCACTTAATTATATCTCTGAAATCTTAAGAATACTTTATCCGTGATTGTTTAAGATGATATTCATATAAATACTAGCTATATGCTTTTGAACTGAACCTGAAAAGCGAAAACGATGTCTCCGCTGCTAGGAGGGTTAATTAGTGAAAGGAAAAGATCCACGCCACGATGACATAAAGAAAAAGTATTTTTTTATTGAGGAACAAAGGATATAAACAAATGGCAATAAATAAGAACTCACGTAAATGATCACGACGTGCACTACGCAGCGCATTTTGATATAATTTAGATGAATTAAATAGGCCGCTTAGATTTTCAACTCGGTTAGGATTTGTTTTCCCCAGTTCGATTTTTGAGCAAAACTTTCAACCAGTTGAATTATTTATATGATAGGTTCGAATATTAATAATCACAGTCGAACCCCGTTATAAATAACCTTCAACGAACGAATCCAAAAATTCACTATAACCGAGGGTTTCTTTTTATCCGATTTTTCAAATATTGTTTATAATCCTTAAATATATTTTTGTATTGAATAAATTAACTACACCGAATTACAATTATTTATGGGCTATAAAATAAATTAAAATAAATATTTGTTCTAAAAAAATTAAAAAGTGAAATTAATTGTACTTGCATTTCGCAACTTCTTGTTACCGTTTAGATTTTTCTCGTATGCCGAGATTACTAGGAAACGATTTTTCCAAATGGTTCCAACTGTAGATTTAGAAAGAGAAAATTCTCAACAAACTGCTGACTATCACTCACCGTTTTCTATTCTCTTAATAATTTTCATTTTATTCTCGGTTTAAAAAGCTTTCCGTTTACTAACACTACCCATTTTAAATCGGCTTACTGTCAACAACTCAAACGATATTCAGCAAAAGCAACTAAACAAAGTGAACGAATGTGTTGTGACATATAGTTCAGAAACGGATTCCGAGACTACCACCTTTGGACGATTTTACACCGGAAAAGAGTGTCAGGCAATGAGTCATATGAGCGCATTTCCGGAGTTTTGTTAGACCATGCTCAGTAAAATATAAACATCACCCTTACATAATTCACTTTCCCCCTATTTTGATGAAAATAACTCCATGCGCAAGAGCGCGGGGGGTTTCCGAATCCGTTGCTATACAATATGCACCTCATCTCTTAGCAGTCTTGTCAGACACAACAGAGACCGATGCGCATTTCTTCTGAAAGATGGTTGAGTGATAACTGTTCCTTTGCCAACCCGCCAATCATTATCAAACTGGGTGATAGATTGAAACTGACCATCATAGGGCGGTCGCTGTAAATTCGTTTTTCCCATGAGGTAGTAATACCCGATGAGAAGTGAGCTAATCAAGTGCTGCTTCTGTGGGACAGCTGGTGGATAAAAAGTTAATGAGTGGAGCATATGATTCTGAGAGACGAGGCTGTCAGAAAGGAAAGGAATTCTGATTCGCTGTATCCGAATTCCTTGCTTTTGAAATTCGTTACAAGCATTTGAAAATACATTAGTTACATAGAAGTTAAGTTGGGACCATTTGAAAAGTTCGTTATTGCAGAGAGTTCATTATACCGAGGTTTAACTCTAGTTTATTTCTTAGAGAATCATCGCTGTTTATCTTATTGTTTCTCATCGCTATTTTCCTTTTATAATCGATGGGTGAATCTAATCTAAACTACAAAGAAAGGAGAGGCATTCAGTCTCTCCTTTCCATGTCTTTAGTCTTACAGCATTCAGCTCATTTATTTTCGGTATCGATTTAAATATCTTTTTTATTGGAATCTACTAATTTTATCACATCGTAATGCAGACCATTTCGATTTTGGGTCATTTAAGTCCCCTTTTACGTATGAAGCTTATCACCGAGACCATCCTTAATCAATTCTTTAATTATCGAGTCGTTCGAAGTACACGTAGTTCATTATATATAAAGAAAAGAAGCTGAAAAGATACGACAATAAATTTGTTTTTTCTCTATGTGACTAATTATATGGAATATCGAGTTTTCGGAGAGTCAGTATTTTAATTTAGTTAAGACCGATTAGTTTTCGGAGTGTCAGTATTTTAATTTGGTTAATCCGAATCTATCAGACTTGGATGCTGCTGTGATAACAGCGTGGTCCTAAGATGAGATGGTGTGGGTCTTTTCATAATATTCTGAAATTTGACAAGATAAAACAAAATTGTAATTATGATGACTGAATTGAATGCTATTTTGAATGATCGAAACCTTTATTGATTTGATGATATGTTGTGTGAATGTTGCTCCAAATCGCTAAAATTTTCATTTAACCATATGCACTAGGTATATAGTTCTCCGGCACTGTTCTAGAGGTAGATCATTTTGATGTTTCTTTTATCTTTAGTTAACTCTATCGATACGGGACCGTCCCATACGTCCCTTCAAGCAAAAGACGAAAGCCGTCCGAAACGTCCGAATGTCACTGAAATTTCCACCTTCTTTCATTAAAGTGTGATTGGTTTCACACCCGCGGCGCGTGCTTTCTTCGTTAGAGTGGCACGGCCAGATGTGTTTGAGGAAGAGGGGAGTTTTCTTACAATTCGGACAATGACAACTGTCATTGTGGTTTTAGAGGGGGAAATGAATTTCCCTTATCTTGGGAAATCTCCCTTATACGGGAGCTCGGACGTTCCCGTATTTTAAGGTCCCTTTATTTCAATGGCCTTAGGAATCAGAGGGTTAAAAAATACCTACAGTGTTGTAAGAAGTCGTAAGTTAATTTTTATGAAAAAACCTTATTTATATAAATAAGTGTTTCGGGTCTTATATTCCGTGTGCAATTTTGCGTCTAATTACTGTTCCGAACGTAAAGAGTTAAATATGATTGCGCGATTTGAACTGCTTTTCATGAAGTGGTATGGTTTATTTTTTCCAAGAGTCTGTAATTTGAAGAATGATCAGATAAGAAGTAAAATATAAAGCAACAAATTCTTCTCTGGACATGTTTATAGTCTTTCTTCAAAAACCACTGCAGAGTTCTGATTTTCAATAATTTATTAATATTAAACATGTTCCATTCCCACTATTAATTTTAAACATTGTATTTAATAGCTAAAACCATTTCTTAAAAATGTAGTAAAATATTTTAATAGTATTACATAAGTTCTAGTTATATCACTACTTAAAAATACATTCATAAAAATAAATAAAAATAAGGAAGGATTTTAGTTTTGAATATCATTCGGTGCTTATCATTCAGTGAGTATTATTATTTTTTTGAAAGTACCATCCACATAAAAATATCCTATTACTTGTCGAGAAATATTTTTATAACGGGTAAATATAAAGGTTTTTGCATTGTTGACTATTTCGCAAGATGTTTCATATTGTTTCCGTATGGAAATGTGTCGCTTAGAGCATGATTACATCCATACGTTTTTCTATTTCGTATGATGTCCCATATGGTTTCCGTATGGAAATGCGTTGATAAGGGCATGATTACATCCATACATTAATTTATTTCGCATAATGTCACATATGGTTTCCGTAAGGAAATACTTTACATACGTTTTTTTACTATATACGGGTATGCAGAAAAGATGTTTCTTCTATGTACTCAAATGCTAGCAAAACTGAGCTTCCTTCATTGAAAAAGGGAAATAAATCCTAACATTTTCACTTAAAAATAATTATTTAAAAAAATAAAAATTTTAATAGACCACGTTTTTAAAACGGACTAAAAAGTATAAAATAATTTCTTCTAGCCCCATACAGATTTATAACCCCATACAGATTCAAAACGAAAAACGTGGGGCGCATGTAATAGATAATTGATGTATAAATAGTTTATTTCACTCACTAACAATTTTATTGCAATGGAAATGATATGAACTGTTGTGTGAGTTTTCTCAACGACAGCTACTTCCTACACTCCTTACTATTAAATATTGCATGCGCCCTACGTTCTTCGTTTTAAATCTGTATGGGGTTATAAATCCGTATGGGGCTAGAAGAAATTATTTTATACTTTTTAGTCCGTTTTAAAAACGTGGTATATTAAAATTTTTATTTTATTTAAATAATTATTTTTTGCTTTTTAGTCTTGTGTGTGTGAAATTTTGCACTCGATTTTAAACATCTTGATGAGATTATGACGGAGACATGTGGCAAATTTCAGGTTTATTTCAGTTTCTCTTCACCTGATCATAAATAAAAAATTGTTATTTTCCTGAAAAAGTAAGTTATGTGACGCAGAGACCTTTGAGATATAATGAAAAACGTACTGCGCATGCGCAAAGATATGGTTAAAATATGGGGTGCTTCGATGGCCCCATGGGCCATCCTTATACCCAAGAACCAAGTCTGTAATGTTAATAGTTTTCGAGATATAATGAAAAACGTACTGCGCATGCGCAAAGATATGGCTAAAATATGGGGGTGCTTCGATGATACCATGGGTCATCCATATACCCAAGAACCAAATCTGTAATGTTAATAGTTTTCGAGATATAATGAAAAACGTATTGCGGATGCGTCATGCAAAATATGAAATGACAGACAGACAGACAGACAAGAAAGCGAATTAATAATGCATTGTCATCTAGTTCTGAACTATGTTTAAAATTTCAAGTCTCCAGCTCGTCGGGAAGTTAGTTTAAAATCGATCGCAAGATTTGTACCGAACAGACAGACAGACAAGAAAGCGAGTTAATAAAAACGTGGTAAAATAATAAGCATAAGAAATGCTTCATAACAAAGAGTGTAAGAAATAATGCTTGTAAAATGAAGATACAAATAATTAGTAACTTTTATCAAATTTTAATGAATTTCTTTAAAACCGCGCGCGATTTACTCTTCTCAATTTAATGATTTTAATTTGTCTTAAATCTAGAAAGTCACGTATCATGACTTTTTATTTATAGAAAATAATTGAGGAAAATTAAAATCATAATAAAACAGAAAATCATTTGCCTGCATCGCTTCTTAGCAGGCAAGATTTAACAAATTAAGTCGGTAATGCTGGACTCTAGACAGACTGTCGGCTTTTGGATCGAAGTGTCGAGAATTTGCGATCCGATTTGACCAAGAATTCAACGTGTATATAGACCTGGTGACAGTTAAATCCAGTATAGTGGATGATACCGCAGGGTGTAGGTCATATGCTCGCTTGGAGTTTGCTTGATTAAGACTCGATTTAGAAGATTTCAGAATGTGGGTTTTTTAGACGGACGTCGCATTTTTGAGCCTTGATCAGAAACCGATGATTAACGTACGAAACAGAAGTTTTAAATTACTTTTTATTTGTCTAAACGTAAAGTTACTAAGAAAGATAAATTTAATTGAAAATTCAATCTTCCTCATTAAATTCCTTTTGAAACTTCATGAGAAGTAATATTTAATTCCTAAATCTGAAATCTGATTGAATGTTTTAAGTCACTGTTTGGAGAAATGATTGGAAATTGAAGATTGTAACAGACCTACTTACCAATCATTCTAAAAGCACTGTAACTTACAGTACCTAATCCAAAGCAAAAACCAGATGTCTTGCAGTGTCGGTCGTCTTCTCACTTTTTTGCGAGAAAAAGTTAATTTTTATTTCACTTTAGCTTCCTAAAACTAAGAATTACAAAAAACCAATAGTGTTCAAGAAAACTAGCTAATTTCGCAACTAAATTTTTAAATTTAATTGTCTACCCTCCCCTATACTTCCAGGTTCTTTTAGGTGTCTCTAAATTTATTGCTCCCCCCACTTTGTGACCCAGTGACCGTTACTGATCTTTTGTTGGAAATAAAAAAACTGCGCAGTTGTAACTTATGATGGTTTTAAGACGTTGGTGCTGTGTAAGATATGTTTTAATCAGTCAAGAAGTATAAATTATTTTTTAATTAAAGATATGTTTCTTTCATGGACGTACTCCGATTCACTTTTCGTTCACGTTAAGGCGTGTTTTGCTTATGAAAATAGAAGCGAACATGAGGAATAGAAGGTCTATCAGACTTTATTTTGTTTAAAGTTCTACAAAAAAGTGAGTATTATTAAAATTATATGATTTTTTTAATACACCATCAAACTGATTAGAGTATTCGAAATGATATTTAAAATGAAAATAGTAAATAAAAAATCATCTTAGAATTACCTGATATTTCGCGAACATTAATTTTATTAATGTAGAAAAGTAAGCAACTAAGTTTAAAGAAGCAGTAAAGGATTAGATATTATTTATTGAATTGTCGTTTTATATCCGATTTTTACTTTATGTAGAGAAGCCTACCTTTGCAATTATTTCGAATCATTAAAATAAAACACATTAATTAATACTTATAAAAGGCACTGTTTGTGTGCGTGCGTGCAATGTCCAGACGAATATATCACACAGCCCTGAAATTTGATACAAAAGTAGTCTTAATGGCGACTCAATGCACCTCGAAGCCGGAATTTTAAGATTTAATGTAGAAAATTTTTTATTTAATATTTTGTGTTGTTTTGGGCAGTTTTTTGCGCTTATTTCTGAATAAAATCGGTTTTGATAATCGTAGGAAGAAAAGTAGATACACCATCGGAAAGAACAAACAAATTTCTTTCTAATTAAGTTGGTTTTGATTTTCTAACATAATTTATTGAATTTTGAGAATTTTTTGAAAAATAGTCACTTTTATGTTAATCTTTCATTCGAATTTCTTAAAATTCTGGCATTCGAAGTTCTAATAACGTTATTAATTTCAATTTTTTTCAACTTATAACTGGAACGTTTCGGTCGGATTTAAAACAGGAACCGTTAAAATACCTTTTTCCGTTTTTTTAGTTGATTTTTCCCTGATCAGATCAAACACTTTGTTTTGCTAGCAATCTTCTCAGCGAGACATTCATCGGAGCGACATTCTCCGTTCCCAGAATGCATTGTTGCCATTTCATTGGCTGGCGGCGAAGAACGCAGGGGACGTCATAACCTTTAACTGAATGACTCAATGATTATTTTCGGCAGTGTCTTAACATTTGATTTGATTTGAGAAAGGGGTTTTGGGGATTATCAGCTACAAAGGCTATTATCCCCTATTCATTCCAAAGTTACGCCGAGCGCGTACTGATAATAGTTTAATAAAAATTCATGTATAGATTTCACTGAAATGACTAAAGATTAGAACTGTATTAAAATTACACAGAAACATTACGAAATTCAACTGCAATCTTGCAATATTATTTAAGACATATTTTTTTAAAACGAGAGACTATATAAAAGTAAGCTTCCTTAGATTTTAGTGCATTAAATAAAACAAAAACTTGGGAATCCAATATTGTGTATGTACGCCGGTTTAAAGTAATGAATATCAAACCCCAAATCCTAAGAGAGAATGCATTATGTAAAACCGTTTAGGAACTGAACTATTGAGAAAAATATAAATATTCAAAAAAAAATACATTGGAATTTATGAACCTGTGATTACATTAGTTTCAATCTGAACATAAAACCCAAACGATATTTAAATGCATATTCAATACCACAGTTTTTCTCCTCTTTTCTTACTTAAATATAATCAGCAAATTTTTAACGGATTAGTTGTTATTTTTAAATTATTCATTCTCGATTATAAAGCAGAAAAAAGGCATTCGAAAGAATTCCTTTTTTGGGACATTTAATGTGAAGAGAAAACACGTAATTAATTTTCCCAGAATTCCGTCTTTGTTTTAATGATTTCAGAATTTTTTTATTTATCGTTTGTCGCTGTTTTGATTCATTATGATGAAATACCAAAAGTGAACTTAAATTTTTTACATTATTACATGTTTTTCAGATAAATAACGATTAATTGTTACACATGTTTATGAAGTATATGAAGAAACATGCAGGTATGTACGAAACCATATTATTTAAAAGTTATTTTGTAATTAATGTCAATTGATTAAATAATTCATTTTTATTTTGAGATAAATGAAAAATATTTTGTAGCTGTTTTTATATTTGCTGTATATGGGGGCACTGCACACAACAAAAAATTACTTATACGATTCCCAAGCCCAATGAAATATTTCAGCTTTAGATTTCAATACTTTTAATTTTGAAATTTGTATATCTACACAAATGACATATTTGCATAAACGGGTTTTTTAAAAGGCCACACTTACAGAGCATTCATTATATATTGAGACAATTATGGATGACATATTTCAAAAGACTGTTCCTGTTGGAGACAAATACGTTCCAAAAAAATAACGAACTTTTTTTGTACAGTTTGAGGTGATGTGAGCATCTTTGAAAAAAGAATATGGCCTCCCTTCTAGGAGGACGCCATTTTTTTTTTGTCTTGACCGAATTGGTTTGGCAATTTTTTTAGTCCATCTACTAATGGCAATTTTACTTAATTTTTAATCAGATTGAAATGAATTTTTTAAATAATGGGATAACAGTCTTTGTTGCTAAAAATCCCTAAATCTCGTATCTCTCAGAGATACAATTCAAGAATTCAATAAAAGATCGAACGCTGTTAAAATTTGCCAAATTCTTTGTTTTCTTAGGATTTCACCGATTTTTTTTCTATGGAAAAATATACATTAACATTCTTTCTCCATTTCCATAATACTTCCTGAGCAAAAACTTTTGATCTAAAAATAAAGAACGTAATTGCTCGTTATTTATTCGGCAGATTTCTATTTTTTCTGGAATTCGAAGAAGAAAAAAAGAAAACAAAATCGCTATCGCGTTATGATAGTAAAGCTGACTTTATGTCCTTCGTCTTCTCACATGAAAATAAGCCATTTTCTTTTCAAAGAGGTTTAAGTCCATTTATTTAACATAGAAACACTTCTAATTTTTTAATTCTGATGGTAAGTTTGTATGTATAATTATTTTATACATGATGTTTATCCAATTGCATATTTTTTTCGTACCACGATTTCAAAGATACTGAATTTGAAAGAGTAAAGAGCTTGCGTTTGATTAATTAAGGAATATTTGTAATCTTTAAGAAATTCGAGAAATAATTTGATAAATTTAAACTCTTAAAATTTTACTATGCTGTGATAGTTTAGTGACTTTTTTTAGAAGATGGACAATTCTTAGAGTTAAAAAGAAATTATACCACTTTCATTAAATCAAACGAAGGGAAACATTAACAGTAGCAATTTTAAATTCATATTTTAATTAAATTTGACTTTTCTGGAAGGTGTTTCTTCAAATAAAAATACTAATTATAATGAAAAATATTAGTAGATGAATAATTACCTTTATTAGTATGTACCAACGTGATGTTGTTTTCGGCAGAGTATTGTTATAAAAAGTCTCTCTGTGGGTGTATGGTGTAAACAGTCCAACACGCAGGATAATGAAGAATAAAGGTTTATTTACAAATATGCAGGAAAGCACGTAGAATAGGTTCAGGAAACAATAGTTCTTGCACAGATTAGCAATGTAAATAGACAACAGTTCACAGTTAATAGAAGTTCAGCACTTTGATATTTAGCAACACAAACAGTCAGCAAATAACTAATAACGGCAATAACAGCACTTTCAATAGCGCTCAGCTCACCAGCTTCCTAGCTCGCACTGCAGAAGAAGCTCTAAAGTCGTTCCCAATGGATCAACACTACTCCCTCTGATCCAGGCGCCGTCCTTATATACTCTCTCCGACAGGCGTGACGTCACATGGAGTTTTCTCGTGTATTCAAGTGTATTCCCTTTCCTAATGGAAATATCGAGAAAAGGGTTGCACTTTCTGGAATCATCTATTTGTCGCCAAGGTCGCCAGATTTTTCGTCAAGTCGCCAAAATGGTCGCCAAGGTCAGGGATCCCGGAACAGCCGCTGCCCGTCAATCCATGCTTAACCTTGTAAAACTCTCTTCCCAACCATCAGACTAACATTGCTGGGAAGCGACGTAACAGTACCGATGTAGTGTACAAAATTGCGTAGACAATAAATTAAGAAATGCGTAATCAACCGTGAAGCGCACCAAAGTGACATGACTTTACTTTGGCATTCTAGTAATACTAATAATATGTTAATAAACGCAATTAAATCTTCCAATTCAAAATTGAGCTGATTTAATTGACAACAGTCAAAAATACAATTTACAAAAAATAATAGTTAAAAAATTCGCTGGAAATCTTTGTTTTTGACAAAGAAAGCCAATTGTGTGTAACACAATATTCAGGTACACGCATCAGAACGGAAACACAACAGAACAGAGCAAAAGAGCACGTAGAGGTCATGATTATGAATAGATGGAACAAAATACAGAGATCATTTACAGCTCGGTGATTGTGATAGCCACCTTTTGATTAGATTTCATATATGATGGACATTTAAAGTGGTCTGGCTCACAAAATGCAAATAACTTCATAATCAAAGTACGAGTCGACATAAATTCATGTTGGCATAATCTGAACTGAAATATGCTGAAGCTAATTTGGATTGTTTATCATATTTTTGCAATTATAATGTCTAAAAAAATTACTAATATAATAGCCCAGACATGTCTCTCGGTAACGCTCTGACGTCACGAACAATAAAACTCGCGCCATAGCACTGCGAGACGTTAAACAGAATTATTTCATTGTTAGAGAACCCAAATTTCAGCAATTTTAAATGAAATTGTCGTTCTAATTTCAAACTTAATAGCTCTAAAATAGTGAAATAAAATTTGCTATCGATTGATATGAAATTTATCTCGCTATGAACAATAGTTCCCGAGAAATTTTAAATTATATTAATCATGTATTTCAAATTAATTTCCGTTTTTTAATAGGAAGTAGTAAATTACGTTAGTGGTATATTATGCGCGTTATATAGTTTGAATAAAGAAGTATGTAAATAATATGTAAGTAAAAAATGTTTCCTGTCATAAAATGTATGTTTTTTTTATTTGTTTTCAATCAGTATTAAACATTTCTCTCGTATATATATCTATTTAAATACGTCAAATTTGACGGAAAATCTCATTGCCTCAAATCAAATTTGAGGCAATTTGCACCCGTCATACCATGACGGGTGATTTTCTAGTTTTAAATAAACAACTATCAAAAATTATAATAACTACTAATACATTTTAGGAGCTGTGAAAATTGAAGATGTAACAATTAATAACTAGCAGATTTTTAATTTGTTTTATCTATTGAATATAATGAATGAATTTAATTCATTCGTGCGCTAACATTTTTCAGTTGTACTTCTTTTAATTCATGAAGAAATAATATGCCAAATACCTCATTATATAACCAGGGGAAGAGTACTCTTTTCGATTTTTTCGTATAATTACAAAATACGTACCATTTTGTGTTTAGCTTCATTGTTTAGCTACGTGATTCAAGTATGCGTTCTGAACCTCTTTCCGTTGATCGGTTTGGTGCGAAATTTGATACAGGTATCAAGTTTTGGGGGCAAACCCATATAACACGTCATTTTTATATCTTGTTCTGCTTTTGCATTATCGTATTCACATACTCAAGAATAGACAAATCGACAGGCAATCGACTCTGCAGCTGGATTTGATATTCAGTGGCTCTCAAAATTGAATATACACTTCTCTCTCTCTTCATTAAAGATGCTAAAATGTTATAATAAATTCACGTTTAAGCTTAAGATCTGAAGAATAATATTAAGACATATTAAGAAACATATAAAACGTATGAACAAGAACAAAGGATTGATAATATTTTTAATTGACGTAAACTTTATATCAAAGTTACAAATTTCTTAGTCACAAAATTGAGTATACAGTTAGTCTAATTCGTTAACAAAAAGAAAAATTGAATGAAGTAATATTTTGTTGCATATCCTTTTGGTTTCAAAACAGCTTCTAAGCGGTATGGCATTCAGTTAACTAGTTTGTGTTGCCTGAGGGGTTATTTTTCCCATTCTTCTCGCAGCACAGTTTTTAAGTGTTCTTTAGCCTTAATGTTGTGTTTCGAGACAGATATGTCCAATTCAGACCATTTTCAATACCATTGAGGTCTGGGGACTGAGGTGGAGTATGCAATCGCATTTTATACTTGTATAATAACCGTAACTTCAAGATTTCGACTGTATGTTTGAGGCCGTTGTCTCGTTGAAAATTAGAATTTTATCTTAAACTCAGTTTCTGTGCACTTTATTCTAAATTTTTATTCAGTATATCCAAATGTTTCATTTTATCCATTATGCCATCGATAAAAACCAAAACCCCCACTTCATTTGCAGACGTAGAACCCCATACAAGGACTGAGCTTCCCTCATGCTTCACTGTAGGAATGGTGTTTGGGGCAAGTAGTGCAGAATCAGGCTTCCGCCATTCACAGCTTCCACCATCAGTTCCAAAAATATTAAATTTTCGATTGTCTCTGAATATAACGTTATTCCAAAAATCTTCAGGCTATAAAATATGCTTTTTAGCGAAATAAATTATTTTATCTCTATTGACTTTGGAAATTAAAGTTTTTTTAATGGCTACAATTCCATTATAATTAGCTTTCGTGAGCACTCTTCTAATAGTTTCTATTGATACTCTCCTTTCTATTGCTGTAGACGTTCTTGTAATAATTTATACAGCACTGAATTTAGAATTTTTTCGTGTTTGTCTAAAAAAAAGTTTCTCTTAGTCGTCGAATTGAGAATTTATTTCCTTCCTGTACCAGACTTATTAGTTATTAGTCCAGACTTTTTATACTTTTGGATGATTTTTTCTATGCATCCATGACTACTCCGAACATCCTTTGCAATTTCAGGTCGAGATTTGCCTTATTCAGATATTCGAATTACAAGTTTCGGGATAACAACACTTGATTCAGTTCTAGACTAATTTTGAGATTTTTGTAAAAAAACTAATTAGTCATGGATATCAATTACGGATGCATTGGAGCTTCAAATTTATTACACTGGTTTATTTAAAGAAAAGAACTGCTGGCCAATTCAAATTTTTATGAAGTGTATAAGGAAAAGTCGGGAAAGACGACAAAGAGTCTAAGATGACGAAATGGATTTTGCTCGAAAATTACACTAGATGGCAGTCTCGACCCTGCATCATCAGAGACCTCTAGCAACCAGCCATGCCAAAAGATTCCATCCTGTCATTTGTGTGATTCCTAATACCTGGAAATGTGTTTTAGAGTTGTTACGATGTAAATTTTGGTTAGTGCTTCGTAAGGGATAGTGTTCACGGTGTAAGTATTTTTGATTTATACATGTCATATTCGCAAAGTGCTAATCAAAAGCTGTTCAATGATGTATTATTTTAATTTTTATAATGAGCTGATTCCCTTCAATGTTTTTTCGAAATAAAAATGACGATGCCGGGTAAGATGATGAATTGGGTGGAGGGTAAGATGACGAACCCCTCCACGCTGCTTCAGGAGCTCGTCGTGCTACCTGAATGCCACTTGCCCTTCCTGCAACTCACTGCCACTCCAAGGAAAGATGAGCATCTCATTAAAAAGGAGATAAAGGAAAAAGAAGATAAACGAAAACTGTTATAATTGAAAAATGCAACAAACCTGCTAAAAATTCTAAAAAAAGAAGAAAGTAGCTAAGCGCCACCTCGACTGCTGATGTTTTGAGTCTGAAGATTCAATTTCGTCATCTTACCCGACTGTGCGGGTAAAATGACGAAAATGAAATTTTTTAAATGATAGTTTGGGATATCAAATTTCAAATTAAAAAAAAATATTGCTTTTAAATAAAGGGTTGAAGAAGATTTTGCAGAAAAAATGAGCCCCCAGCATCGAATATTGAGGTCAGGAAAATACCCAAAGTTTAAGGCCGCCATCTTACCCGACTTTTTCCTACTCAATTTTGTAACTCTCAAGTTTGGAACTTCAACATAAAAATTTAGCCAATTAATTTATTATCATTTTCTTACTTTTATTTCCTTGCTTAATATTTTCTATAGTGAGCATTCTAACATTCCTGTAAGTATTAAAATTAAATAACTATTTTAGACGTTTACTGAAGAACATGAGTGGTGTATACTCAATTTTGGGAGCCACTGTAGATCTACAATTCTAGGTGAAAACGACATGCCATATTTCATCTATCTAGCTCCTTGCGGTTTTGAGTACTGCGTTCATTTGTTTGTGTTTTTGAGGTATCTTGTTCACAGACAAACGGACCAAATTACACATATAATTCCAAAAATGTATTTTTTTGGACGCAATCAGAGCTAATTCGTGGAGATTAATAAAAATCTCGAAATCGAATTTTTTGACGATTATATTATTACTAGCCCGGCGTTGCTCGGGATTAAAATACTTTTATGTCTAATATTTTTAATGAAATAACTATCTTTGTATAGAAAATTATAATACATACAAAATTCTTTAGGGTCTGAAACGTTTTTATTTCAAATTTCGTTCATACATAGTGAAGTGTGAGAAGGATTTTGACGAATGTTTTGGGACAATTGATTCAATAGTTGAATTTTAATTAATAAAAAGCTTTAAAATAATCCATATTAATAGTTGTTCCCGACATAAATTATGAATATTTTGCTTTTAAACTTTTCTTTAGTATTCTTCTAGAATTTTTTTATATGTTCTAGCAACAGCTCTTCATACGTATTCCTGTTTTTAAGAATAAAAAAAATAAATTGCTGCAAATTTTGAATTTTAAACACAATTGATTTTTTTAAATTATTGAAATGAGAGCAACAATTTGAAATAAAATGAAATTTGTATCACTGTAAAGCTATTTTTTAAACTTTAATCTATAATATAAAGCAGAAAATACATGTATCTGTCTGTCGGTCGGTCACAAAAACTCCTCCTAAACGGTGAACCGTAGCGACATGAAATTTGCACACTACATTCTAGAGAACATTTCTAGGTCAACGATGCTATCTTCAACTTTCGGAGTTAATTAGTTCTTAAGATATTTAATTAAATAACGAAAATTAGCCGCTGTTAAGCCTAATGCTTAGATGTTTCTTGCCAATAACTTCTGAAATATTTATTAGACAATAATTATTTTTATGCGATTTTAAAGAGCAGAAAATTATCTTTTTAATGATATTAATTCCATTGCGATAAAGTGTTTTCTATTATTGTTATTAAGGTTTAAAAATATATTTTGAACGCAATTTCTAAAGATAATTTTTATTATTATAGAAATAAATTCAAGCCAAATTACTGTTTCGCGCGCGGGCTTTTGCCAGAGTTAAACTTAATATAAGAAAATTGTTTTCTGTGAGCATAAACAACAAAGTAGACTTTTAACTTCCGGTTTCCGGTAGTCGTATCATTGACTGTATAACCGTATTAAAAATACGGTTACACAGTGATCCAATGACGTTAGTGAATTGTTCTCTCGATGTTTTGTTTAATTTTCACAAATTTTTAACTGATCCTAATGAGTGTGTCTGTTAGTCCGGTTCCTATCGTAGGAAGACGAAAAAGGAATGGGAAAAAAAAGATGTTCTAACGGTCTATCTGTCACAAGAACTCCTCCAAAATGGAGAATAGTCTTGACATAAAATTTCCATGTGCCATTCTGGGGTCCGTTCTTAGATTATTTCTAATTTTTCGAAGTTTAAAAATTACTTCCTAAGATATTAAATTAAATAACAAAAACTAAGCCAAGTTTCGGCGTTTTACCTCAGTGTTTCGTCAATAATTTCAGAAAAAATATATTGCACGTAGATTATTTACATACCATCTTAAAGAGCAGAAAATTATCTTTTTAATGATTTCAATTTAAATTTTATTCGTTCTTTTTCTTAATTTAATAAACATTTCAAATTTATTTCATACACAATTTGTAACAATGCTTTCTGTTATTGTAATAAAATTCAAACCATTGATCGTTTTATCAAATCCTTTATTCCGGTATTTTTACCATTGTGAAAGTTATGATAAAAATATTGTTTTCTTTGAATATGAACAGAAAGGCAGAGATTTTATTTAGCTTTTATTTCGTAGCATATACCTGTTTCAGTATGTTTGCACCACAACACAATGATTTTAATTACTCTCTTTCCGCGGTGCTTCATTTAATTTTACAAATTTTATAATGATCATAATGAGTGTGTAAAATCCTTCAAGATTGTTGATCCCACTTCCTACCGGAGGGAGAGGGCCTAAGGTGAAAAAGATAGAACAATATGACGGGTTTGTTCCGGTCAGTGACAAAAACACTAAAGATAAGAGAATTGTTGTGCCGATAATGGCAAAAAAAAAAAATCGACGGGAGGCTGTCTCTGCGAAACGGCCGCTGGGTTTGAGGGGCATAGACTTACCTACCTTACTCAACTGTGACTTTCTGTGTCTAAAGTTGTCCTATGTGACTAAAGTAGCTCTATGTGACTTTGACCTATGCTCTATGTGACTTTGACCTATGACCTATGCTCTATGACCTTCCTCAGTTAAATGAAACTAAATCCAACTCAACTCAATTAAATCGTTGGAAAGGACAGCTCAATTAAATCAACAATTGTTAATAATAATTAATTAAGGGTTTTTAATTAATCGATTACTCAACTATGACTAAAGTAGCTCTATGTGACTTTGACCTATGCTCTACGACCTTCCTCTGTTAAATGAGTTAATCTGATTGAATTAATTAATCTGAAATGAATTAATTACTGATCTCTTAAAATCCAGTTAATATACCGCTCACAACCGATGCGTTCGCGCGCGTCGGTTGCTGTGACGTCATCAAAATTCTTCGTGATTTTCTCCAATTTTGCAAATCGACTGTGACTAAACCATAATCGCAAATTCTAAAAT
This sequence comes from Araneus ventricosus, assembly GCA_013235015.1. Classification (NCBI taxonomy): domain Eukaryota; kingdom Metazoa; phylum Arthropoda; class Arachnida; order Araneae; family Araneidae; genus Araneus; species Araneus ventricosus. The sequence continues at coordinate 113,352 of BGPR01002638.1, forward strand.
AAATTCTTTTTGCACTCTTCAATGTCTACCTTTCTCTGTTACATGAATCTAAAATCAACTCTCTATGTTATTTGGTTGAGGAGCTATAAGCGTTTAACTTTACCACGAAATTTCGACGTAATTCAACAATTTTTGAGTAATATTTCGCTTGAACTTAAGATCGATGAATAAATTGCCAAATATAATTGGATAGTCTGCATGCGTGCGCGTTGGTCGCTGTGACGTCATTAAATTTTCAGTGATTTTCACCAACTTTGAAGCTCGACTGTGACTACACCGCAATTCCAAATTCTAAAATTATTTTTGCAATCTTCAATGTCAATCTTTCTCTGTTAAATGAAACTAAAACTCTCTATGTTATTTGGTTACGGAACTATAAGCTTTTAAAAATATCACGAAAAGCGTCATAATTTTTTCCTTTTCCGCACCAAATTTTACACCATTAGACCACTATGAAGAGACGTAAGTCTACGTCAAAATACAAGATATGAAAGAGTTTCTGCTGTTGCCGTAGCAATGATGGGGAGGGGGAAAATGGAATACGAAGGACTACGAGATTCTTGCCAGGTGGTTGAAACTAAGGAGAGAAAAAGAAGAAGGGTTTTTCGCTGATGGTTCAAAGGGTCAGTTCATTAACGAAAATTAACGAAAGACGCTCCCGCGGAAAGTGTTATAAGTACTTGAACTGGAAAATATTTTTATCCCGAGCTACGCCGGGTATATCAGCTAGTATAATATAAAAATAGTTATTGTAACATAACACTTTCGAAATATATCACGGAAAAACGCAAAATCTATTGCTTAATTTTTAATTAACCAAAGTTTTAATTACCTTTTGGGCCTTTAAAAGTTGACATTTATCTTTCACTTCTTGCATAAAATATTTACAGAAATGAAAAGAAATTAGCTTAAAGTCTCACCGTTGCCTAGCAACAAAGTATTAATAAAAATGCTTTATTTCAAAATCGTTTGAAAGTAATCAATTTCTTTAAAAATTTAAAAAAATTATCAAATTTGAAGGAAAAATTGCACGGAAATAAAATTGGCATCATTAAAAAGGAAAAATTTTAAAGTTTAAGATGGTATAAAAAATATTTTTTGTCGGACAATTTACGGCGAATTTACCGAAGTTATGGCGGAAAAACGGTTTCGGTTAATTTCTAATTAACTGACTGTTTAATTAACTTTTGGACTTAGAAAAATTGACAATAATCTTCCTCTTGTCTTAAATAATAAGTGTGCAAAATTTGGTTGAAAACAGTCCATTGGTTTAGGAGGAGATGTGGAACATAGCCACATACATAGACACAATGATTTTCATTTATATTAAGATTATTATTCCTTATTTTATACTTCATATAATAGAAAGTAAAAAGAAGTGTTTGTCGGACCATCACTATCATTAACTAATTGTTTTATCCAAATATTGGATTCATGTCCCTTAAAAAAAATTTAAAAAATGTCCTGGCCCTTGTGTTAAAATATCTCCGTACTTTTAATTTTAAACTTAATTTCTTTATTATTTGGGTGTATGAGAATATTCAGAAATTTATTTACAAATCAGTTCTTCTCACACTTAAACGAAACATTCCTGTCATAAACTTTAGTAATAAACGTTCCTTGTTGTCCGCTTGTTTGATTGGTGGAGTTTTATGACATGAGACCTAGATCTGACGATGATATTTCCGCCAATGTATAAAGTTAGTCCTTTAAAAACAAAACATTTAGACCACCAAACTTTCACACAATTTTCTCATAGATGTAATCAGTATACGGCGCTCCGTTTAAGTTTATAGCTATGTTTTATGAACATAAAATGCATTTTATAGATGCGTTTTCCTAAAAATAAAGGTTGATGGTGTAGACATAATATTATAATATAAAAATTTTGATCTACTTCATTAACTTTCGCCTTATTTCGTTTACGTTTCGGTATAGCAAAAAGTCACCAGGTTCTCTGAATTCCAATGAGTGACTCTCTAGAACCCAAGACAGGGGAAGAGGGGAGAAGGCTTTGGGATAAAATCTAAAAAATAAACAAAACAAAAAATTATAGACAATAAAATAGTTAATTAAAAAATTACAAACAACAGAAAGATTTGGAAAAGATGCTTAGTTTAGTTATATTAACGTTCTTTTTGAAGCAACACGAGGTCTATTTTGTGACAGACCTCGTTATTTTGAACTGTGATCTGATGACGAGGACGACATCTGCTTCGCCCCCTCTCCTCAAACTTCCCCACCACACTAGCTGAAGTGTGTTTGTCCACTACGTATTAATGTGCAACAAGAAGCATACACGACCTATCTTCGGTGGAATAGTGTACCGAGCCTGGAACCTCTCGGCCCGAAGCCGAGACCTTAACATTAGGTCATTACTGGCCAAAAATGCTTCGGTAAAATATTTTGCTATTTCTTTTTAGGTTGGTTCATTGGTCATATTAAGGAGTATGATTGTTTTGTAAAAGTTGGCAAGGAGAACTCTTCAGAAAAAATGAAATCTAGCTTATCTTTTTTTAACGTTAATTATTTATAAATAAGTATAAACAAGCGGGTGTGTTCTCCCCTCTATTTTCTCTTATACGTACTCAGTATAGGGCAGTTTGTGTTAAGCTTATAGAACAGTGAACTGAGAACTCAGCATGAATTTAAACTACTTCCCTTTCGCAAACTGATTCAAAAATTTGACAGAATTTTAAAATTAAGACCAATTACGAAATTTCATATATATAACCTGTTGTGTTATGGGGTTATCCATTTCAAACATTCTTGAACAGACAAACCGAGAAACAATCTACCTTTCGACGGATGTCGTCCCACATTAGATATGAATCTATAATTTTGGTTATACTATCATGAACCAAATTTCATCCTTCTAGATCAGGGGTTCTCAACCTTTTTTCCCTCGCGTACCTCTTGATCAGTCTTTTTATTTTCGCGTATCCTCTACATTCATATTCTCCCTCCATCCATCCGTTTATACAAAGAAGTTTTTATCAATAAGGTTAAGGGCCTGACTGGAATTTATAACATTTGTAGGACTTATTTCTGATTTTAAATTTTATTCCATTTTTACAATAATATTAGTTCAACGCCAAAACTGATAAAATCAGTATTGTAATAATTTCGCGTTAACTTATAAGGATAGGTGAAAATTACACTTCCTTTTTTTTCTTATTTTGAGGGTAGGTTTAGGACTTGCACAACTTTCACTTTTACTTCTGACACGAACTTCTGTAACATTTACTGAACCTGTAACATGAAACAAGATTCTGTAACATTTACTGAACCTGTAACATGAAACAAGATTCTGTAACATTTTTAATCCCTTAGGTTTGTTTTCTGTTCGCGTACCCCCAACTGGTCCTTCGCGTACCTCTGTTCTAGATCTTTGCGTTTTTGAGTTATCGTGTTCACAGATCGACAGACAGACATACAGTCGAAACCCGATTCGAATTTTGAATTTATAAATTCCAATCATTCATGAAATAAAATCAAATTATTTAGGTAAGACAACCAGTATATTATAAGAAAATTATTATTTTCACTAATCTATCCTCATCACGTGTGATAGCTTGATGAACCAATGGAAAGGCAGAATCTATGAAGTCCACAGAATAGAATCTATGAAGTCTACAGAATAGAATCTATGAAGTCTACAGAATAGAATCT
>BGPR01002638.1:122721-134667 GCA_013235015.1 Araneus ventricosus
CGCAAATTTTCTTAGGTAACTATCAGAACCGATTAAACTTGAGCCGGGTGGATGCCATCTCAACAGAGAAATACTCCATTCGCTCGCTCATTAATGACTGATGACACAATCTTCAGGTTTCGGTGATGATAAATGATTCACTAATAATGTCTGGGGGGGGGGGGATTTTCTTTGGGTAAGAAATGCTTTCTTTCTTTTGCACGAATCGCCCCTTCAGCGTACTGAGGTAAGTACGCCTCCGATAGGGTTTCTTCCACCGCTAATAGGAGAAATCCGATATTCTTTCCCAAAATAACTTAATAAAGTAAATAATAAAACAGCAGGAGTAGATTGTTTACGTTTTCCTGTAGGAAAGCCAAGTGCTGTATAAAGTGCTTAGAAACATAAAATTACACTCTTTCTAAAGCTCGAAGAGTTCCCCATAGACTAAAGCTAAAACAGTTTTTTAACCTACCTGTTGTAACTTTGAGATTTCCGTCAATATCTTTAATCCACTACAACGGCATATGAAGTTCGTGTAATCCCTACATAATAAGATGCTTCTATGACACAATTTAATAATTGGGAAAGATTCGTGCAACCTAGCTTCCTAGTGCAAGGTTTAATTAAATTCTAGAAATCTCCGAACAGCTTTTTAGAGTAAAATATATGTCATTTGAAAATTTTCAATCCGGAATAGATTATTATGTAAGTTAGATTCACAATCTTTTAAATGTTAAGAAACTTGAGTCACATTTGTTAGTAGTTTTAATTAGTTGCACTTGATCAGTTATTTTATTATATAATATGCAAATTAAAAGTTTTCAGATGATTATTATTGAATATTAAGCACACCAGGTATGAATTGATCAGAACTCCAATAATTGCATTTAGATTAACTATATCACATATAGATTCTGGGATATATACAGTGTGTCCAGTCTGAACTTGGCCAAAAGCTCATTTCAAAGCTGTTAGAGGTAAGCATATACTTCAAATTAAAAAAAAAAATGTTTAATATGATTTAAAGAATTACATTTTATGCTTATTGGTACATAAATGTATCGCTGAAAAATTACGAAGTTTAAATCTTTATAAAGTCCCCCTGTCCTATTAATCATATTTAGTAAAATATTTTTAACTCACTAATATTTTTAAAAAAGTTTCATTTCTCTCCAACTAAAATTGACCTAGTAATGGAGCTTTGAATTTCATAATTTTAAACCAATCAGAGGCCTCTTCGAGGTATTGTTGCGCGTTGATGGGAGGATCTTCCTTGAGGTGGCATTGAAATGCCTTAAATTCGTCTAGAACAGTGATATTCAAAACTTCGTAACTCGGTCAGTTTTAGTCGCATGAGAGTGGAATTTTTGAATGTTTGAAAGAATGTCGTTTTCAAAAATATTTTATTAAATATGACTAATAAGTCGGGGGACTGTATGAAAATTTAGACTTCGTAATTTTTTAGCAGTACATTTACGTGCTCGTAAAGCTTGAAATATAATTGCTTACGTCATTTAAAGCATTTTTCCAGCTGGAAGCATGTGCCCATCTCTCAAGGCTTTGCGCCACTTTTAGAGTGGGCACACTGCATATATACAAGGTGATTCAAAAAGAAGGAGCAGATTTGAAATATTTATTTCTAATGAACGACAATAGAGACATGTACGATGCATCACTAGATGGAGGAAGTTCGAAGTTTTATTTCATACATTCGGATAATCCCGGTAATAGCGGACATGCTCCAACACTGGTTTTCCTCTACAAATTCAACAAGATCGTGATGATTTTAACTTCATGCAAGACGGTACTCCACCATGAGGTACAGCAGTATCTGAATGACACCATTCTTACCCCTTGTGATTTTTATCTGCGGGGGTACATAAACGACAGTGCACATATACCACCTATGCCTGGTACTCTGGAAGATTTGCGTTACCGAATTCTTTTTATTTCCAATGGCAAGACAAAAAGGTTACAAAAAAACGTGTAACAAGAACAGAAGACCAAAGTCATTGCCCCAAGAGCGCTCTCGCTTCCCAATATCTCGACACCTCCGTAAGTCCTTGAAAAGCCCCACATCGGAGCAGGTGGTCCCTTTCCATTACTTCTACAGAATAACATAGTGGGCAAAAATGTTTGGTAGAAATGCCTAAGCGGTGCAGATGGGCGGCAAGGCAATCGTGTCCAGTGGTCAAGAGTAAGGAGACGGCATGCTGGACTTATAGATCACTTAGCCGTCGGGGACGTTTCTCAGGGTGCACCACGAATAGGTTATCGAATTATTACAGCAGTAAGTTCAATAACTAGGGACCAGTTGCTTCGTGTGTGGCAAAAAATGGACTACCGAATCGACGTTTGCCGCATAGCAAACGGAGCTCATGTTGAATGTATAAAATAAAACTTTGAACTTTCCTCTATCCAGTGTGGTATCGTATACATCCAGTGGCGGATCGTGCATAAGAGCTGCAGAGCTGCAGTCCCCCCTGAAATTATTTTAAAAGATTGTATTTTCCTTTTTATTCTAATTGACTTACTTTTCCTGAAATCAACGAAAATGGCAAAAAAGTAATAAAAAATGTAAAAGGAAGACTTAAAATCAATCAAGAATTAAGAGAGCGACAGACCAGAGTTTCAAAAAATTTTGCCCCTCCTCAGGATCTGAAATTAACGCAATGAGCAACCCGAAACGGTAGGAAAGCAACCCTTTCTCCGCTTGAAATTGCATTCATTTGAGCTGCACTCCGGAGCAGCTTTCGATTGTCGCGACTTCCTCATTTGGCATTTTTTCGCTTTTTCTTAGCAGTTCAGTCGTTAAGTAGTTTTTTTTAAATCCAATTATGGAGGAGTTGTAATTTTTTGCTTCTTTATGTTTTTTCGGGTGCTAATTACGAATCTGAGGTTTTCCACCAATAACGTTTCTTGGAACTTTTTAGTTATAGCCAAAAACCAGGGAAAAAAATAATCCCCCTCCCCAGTTTATTTGCTTATAACTCAAAAACTACAAATTTTCAGTATGTCATCATTACATACCAAAATAATCAGCTCAAAATTTCCTTCAACTTAGGTCTATACAACTTTTGCAGCACTGCTTCTTTCTGAGCTGACGAGTCGCCACTGTATACATCTCTATCTATTGTTATTAATTAGAAATAAATATTTTAAATCTGCTCCTTTTTGAATAAGCCTGTGTATAGAAATTTTTTTCAATAAATGCCGTCAATTACAATTAGAGACTCGGGAAAGCTAAATAACTGAAAGCAATTGAGCCACTGCAATTAGGCAAAGAAATATTTTTGCATGTAGTTTGTTATTTTTTCAAAAAACTTGCTTAAAGTTAGTGAAACATGACTGCTCTCCTCAGTGGCGTAACTAGATAGTATGGGTTGCCTGACAAATGTTTAGGGCGGAGCAATTAGAAAATTAAGCACATCACCATCATTAGTTATAAAGTACTTCATACACTTTAAGATGATTACTCACTCGTAATAATACTGTTAGCTGATTTTAAAGGACCATATAATTTAGGAGTGAGGAAATAATTCAATATTTATTTTTAGTTTTATTTGGCAAAACTCTTTTTAATTTTTGTAAATTACCAACATTTCACAGATATTTAAGACATTTTATTTCGACTTTCATTTCAGCATTTTATGAATAAACTAGAAAATCATCCGTCATGGTATGACGGGTGCAAATTGCCTCTTCATTCGAGAGATTTCCTGTCAAATCTGACGTGTTTAAATAGATATATATGCGAGCGAAATGTTTAACATGGATTGAAAACAAATAAAATAAACATATGTTTTATGACAGAAAAATATTTTTTTATTTACATATTATTTAAATATTTCTTTATTCAAAAAACCTCTTGGTAAACATCATTCCGTGTGAAGTATTTTTCGTTGTTTAATAATTTTCCTAGTACTTCAGATGTCTTTGTGTAAATTTTAACGTGATTGGGAATCCTAGACCTTGAAAGTGCAACATAGAGCTGTCCATGCGAAAAGCCAGGCTCATCGAAGCAAATTCCAACATAATCGAAAGTTTGCCCCTTCGATTTGTTGATAGTCATCGCGTAAGCTGGAATTAACGGGAACTGGCAGCGGCTGAGAAAGAATGGTAGATTCACGTCATTGGTGGCTAATTTAATTCTTGACAAGAAAACAACATCGCCACGATTGCATTCAGATACAATTTGGCGTCCAAACTATATCACGCGATTGATATACTACTGTGACGTAATTTACTACTTTCTATTAAAAAACGGAAATTAATTTGAAATATAGGATTAATATAATTTAAAATTTCTCTGGAACTGTTGATCATAGCGAGATAAAGTTTGTGTCAATCGACAGAAAATTGTATTTCACGATTTTAGAGCTATTAAATTTGAAATTAGAGCGGCAACTACTCTTTTAAATTTAAAATTACTTAAATTTAGGTGCTCTAACAATGAAATAATGCCGTTTAACGTCTCGCAGTGCTATGGCGCGAGTTTTATTTTTGGTGAGGTCAGAGCGTTACCGGAGGATCTGGGCTATTATATTAGTAATTTGTTTATTTTTCAGTCCTGGAGGGAAGGACATTTGCGATGTCTATGAGTCTATGTAATTACAATAGACTCACCCCTGGGGGGGGCACTTGCATTTCGCCAGTCTTCTCACTTACGCCACTACATTTGCTTATAAATATTTCCTATTGAAAATCGTAATTAACTTTTTATTTTAGTTCTGCCTTTTTTTCTCTACTAACTTAAATAAACTTTCAGTACAAATTCCCTTGGGAGCAATAAGCTGACAAAACCTGGAAGGCAGTCAAAGAAATAATGAAATTCTTAACTCAATTTGGCACATGTCAGAAAGTTTTAAAAATCTTCTGGAGCGTGTAAAGATTTTAAATGAAAATGACATTTTGTATTATAAGGTGACACCACAGACGGAACTCTTATTTGGTCTGGTATAAGCATGTTAAAGAAAATGACGGGAGGCTGTCTTCTGAAATAGTCGCTGATGTTAAAGGCGTAGGACTACTTTACTCGCGTGACCCTTTTGTTTCTCGAAAGTTTTTTTTATAATTTCTGTTGTTACTCTTTATAATAAAAATAATACATTAAAATAAGACATTATTTATGTTTTTAACATATCGGTTCCTTGGTTTGACAAGGTTATAACTGCATCGGAGTAAGTTTTGTAAAAAACGAGTTTAAAGTTTTCACTGTTTACAACTTTTTTATTTATGAGCTAATTTAATTAATATTTTAATAATTACATTAAAAGGCTTTTATTTAGAGGTTCCATACTTTATTTAAAAGAATTATATTTCATTCCTTTGTTTTCGAACACAGCAAAATGCAGTTAGAACCTTGTTCAAAACAGATGTAGCTTTCGCGAAAGAGACATGGTTTTAACTGCACTTAGAACTTTGTCAAAGTAACATTTTTATTATATAATTTACAATGGTGTGGTACAAAGTTCTAACTCGATTCGAAATTTAATGGAAAACATTTTGTATCATGATAAATGGAAAGGCACTGTTTAGTAGGTTAATTAAAAATGTAATATATAGTTATAATATTCCATATCCTATATAGGCACGAAAGGAAATGCTGCTTTTATATATTTCTTTTTTGATCACTTACTTCTTTTGCAGCCTTTTAAACCTTAGGTGTTACTCTGAACACGCTAAAATTGCAGTTTTATGAGGTTTTTTCTGTTTAATATGCTTTTTCGAGTCTCTTATAAAATGTCTCAGCAAACTTGACATTTGCAGAATTTTCAGGTTCCAATTTGTCGTGGGATGTTTCGAAATTCACCGTGTGCAGGGGTCTCGCAAATTTTAAAATTGCCACACTAGCGAATGGCACAATCTTATAATTTAAGAGCTTTGCTGTTCCTTGAAAATCTTTAAAGTCATCAGGCCGCATTTGAATGACATGATATGGGTGTCTTGGATTGATTTGTTTTAAAATTCTAATTAATCCAATTGGAGAATAGAAGTCAGTTTTGTTCATGGCTTTTTCAATGTTGCTGTGGACGCTATCAACTTCTTGGACGTATGAATGTCCTTGTAAAGTCTAATTCATAGTTACTTATTTTACTTCAGGATTATCCTTGAGAAAATGTAGAACTGAGTTTGAAATGATTGAATTTCGGTTTTGTGGAACACACAAATCTGACCATGTCATCAACTCAGTTATGTCACTTTCCTCAGTTAATACGGTCAGTATTTTGAGAAAAGCACTAGCAATTTCATTACCAGCACTGGCCAGATAAATTTTCACACCACAAGGCACAATATACTTGTTTAGTACGCGTGCAGTACGCAGGCAAGTTGTAGACGCTTAATTTTCTCAGGTAAAATAAAGAACTAATGCTAACATGTGGAGTCGGTATTACATTTTGTAATTCAAATAGCAATACAGGCAAATCTTTGTTTTTCTTCTCCTCATTCCTAACTTCTGGCATGTTCATTTTTGACGTTTGATGCACATCATACTCATATTTAATGTCATCCGTCAGTGTTTGAGTTTGTTTCGGCATTTTGAATTTCTCGCAAAGGTCACATCTGTCGTTTTTTGGGGAGTGAAATCCGAGGTTAAACTCCGTGACAAAAATTCTGTAGTACATTGATTTTCTAACTGCAGTTATTCTCTCAGTGCAACACTGTTGGAGGAACAATTCATACATTTTCCCAATACTGAGGTGAGAACCCAGATATTCTTTTTTTGTATGAGCCTTCAGTAATGAGACTCCACTACGGGGAAGGATTTTATGTGTTCTCTTATTAAAACTGAGTCTCCTTTGGGTACTCCTCTACTATTTACGTTCTTTCCTCTTTGGACCTGCGTTGTTTTGTTGGTTTTGACATTTTTAGTTGAATGTGCAATTTATACTGGCTTTTACGATATAGATAATGTTCCTAAGTAGAAAGACGTGCATGCCTGTATTTTCTCTCCCTTCACAAAAAAAGTACTTAAAGGAAAACTTCCTTCTTGAAGACTAAATTTTTCTTTTCTTCTTCTTAGTATCTGCTTCGTCTTCATCCAATCAACATCTTCCGCTTCGACTGTTGTTCCGTTCTTAATCTCTTTGGTTTTGCCGTTAACAATCGACACGTAGTGCTAATAAGAAAATGCCTTTTTCCTGTAGCTGAGCCTAAGAAATAACATGAATCATGAATATCTGAGCGCTCTGTGTCTGAAATACCGTGTGTCCGTAAAGTCATGGTGCAGCTATGAACGCTTGTTGTAGCGAACAGAAACGAAACGAAAGGTTGAAATTTGCGCCACATTGAACAGTATTCCAAAGAGTGCCTGTAGTGCAACGGTGTGCGCGCGCAGGTGATGACGCAACATCACGCACCGTGCGGAGCCGACTGTGACGTCAGACCTCTACATGTTGCAATTGTATGCAGTTCCACAATTCACAGAAGGTGTCATCTTTCAACAGGACGGCGCTCCTCCACACTACGGCAACATTGTTCGTGAGTTTCTAGATGCAACATTCCCCCAGCGGTGTATAGGCAGGGGTGCTGTCATGGCATGGCCACCACGATCCCCGGACATAACGCCATTAGACTTTTACTTGTGGAGTTATGTGAAGCAACATGTGTACAGTGAACGTATCAACGACATTAATAATTTAAAACAGAGTATCACGGGCGTTATTCACTCTGCTACACCAGACGTCCTTACCCGCGTGTGGGACGAAGGGGACTATCGTTTAGATGTGTGTAGGGCAACAAATGGAGCCCACCTCGAACTGCGCTGAACAGGTATGTAAACCTGGAGAGTATTCCTTTTATTTGGTGAAGATGTCACCTGTCTATCTTGTTTTGTTGCTTTCCTGTGACCGGTCAAAAGTGCACCATGACTTTACGGACACATTGTAGTTTCCCCACACTTAAATTTACATTGCGAATTACAGTTTTTCAATGTTTTCACTCCTCTTTCTGGCACATTTCCCCCCCACCCTTTTGCTTGTGTAAGATTTGCCTGTTTGGTGAGCTATTTTCCTTGCATTACTCTTCCATTACATAGGATTAGCCACAAATTTCCTAGCTTTCTTTGGGGGTTTGATCACGTTCTTGTATTCTAAAAACAATAAAAAAATCATTAATACCGAGTTTGAAACGAATCTTTTACTGTAAGACACGTATTATATAGTCCGAAGGGGTTTTATTCTTAAGTCAAAAAATGTCCCCCTTTTGAGATGACAATAATAATAAAAACAAACTCCATATTATGGTCTAATATTTAACAAATAAAAATTAACTTAAATTATAAATTAAAAATATAGTGGCAGGAGTAACTTTACCTTCATGAAAGTTTATATTTTTATTTTGCTTCTCTTTTATTAATTTCTTCTCTTAAAAGTCGTAGGCCTAGGCTATTCCAGGCGGCATATTAAACATTTACAACAATACAAAGTTGTAAATAAATATAGCTATCACAAAACTAAACTTTTTCATTAATCTCTGTGTTTGGAACATCAATTTGTTCTTTTCTTCGATTCCGACCGAAGTTTCATTATAATTTATATTAGTTTGATTCGGCTCATTTGGCTTGAGTGATGACAGTTCTTTAAGAGTTAACCGCCTTTTCTTCTTCCTCCAGTTATCAAAAAAACAGGTTAGCTGTTAATAAAGGGCGTGGTTAGAAATAATACGCTAACAGTGTAGCTTTATATTATAGTTTATTCAATATAATATGCGTAAATATTATTCTCCTTAAAAACAGCATTACAAAATAATTAAACATTACAATAAAGAGACTTACCTCCAACTCTGAATGAAACTGTCATCGCTGCTCTCACTTGATGTGGAATGGACGAAATCAATTTCATTGCCTGTGCCGCTGAATAAATCAGGCAAACTTTCTAGAACTTATTTTCCATGCTGCTATGTCAATGAATTCAACTTTGTTCTATTTAAAACAGTACACAAAATTTTTATAATGAATGCAAATCCTCGTTAGTGCTCAAACAAAAAAAATCATAGCCTGCTAGACTAATGATACAGCTGATTAGTGGTAAAAATAAAAGCAGATAGAACCTTCTCACGGAAAAAACGCAGTTAGAACTTTGTCAAACTGAAAAGTATAAATATCGTCCGCAGTGATAGAACCGTGGCACACTAGTAGTTCATTTATTTACCGCTAGAATTCAACTGGAGCCAGTTCATTTGGTAGATATACCTTATTATTATAGTATAAACTCATAATCTCAATTTCGGCGAAAATGTCAGTTAGAACCTTGTCAAACCAAAAGAGCGATATGTAGCTACCGAGATATAGAGGATCGCGTCACCAATTCATGCGTATTTTTGCCCAACTTTCCGACTCAGTAGTCGTTGAATTACAATTCCGACTTTCAAATTGTTTCTTGTAATTTCTGTTGTTACCTTTTATCTCTAAAATAAGACATTAGTTATGTTTTTAACATATGTTGTTACCGATATATAGAAGATCTTCCATACCAAGCTTTGTGGCGTTTTGGCGTCAAATTCCGTCCTGAGACCCCAATTGGAGGAACGTAGCCCTACGATAAAACTACTCGCTAACAAAAACCCCAAATTAAAAAAAAGCAAACAAATTTTTCTGTTAGCATCAGGAATTGTTTGATTCATCAGGAAAGTGCGATATAGATAACTGTAACCTACCAAGAAGATTTAATTATTAAATAAATGAAAAGAAAAACTCGCTATTCCAGCTCCTGATCTTTGCAAAGAGATATCATTTGAAAGTTAATCATTCGGTAAAGAGTTTAGAACTTAACTTCAAGCCAGTGTTAAAGCTTTCGAATTAAGTGAGTGTGTAGAAAAAATAAAGAATCCCAAAGTAACGCGAAAGCGTGAATTAAGTGAGCGTGTTGAAAAATAAAGAATCCCGAAGTTACGCAAAAGCGTGAATTAAGCGAGTGTGTAGAAAAATAAAGAATCCCGAAGTAACGCGAAGGCGTAAATTAAGTGAGTGTGTAGAAAAAATAAAAAACCCCGAAGTAATGTGAAGGCGTGAATTAAGTGAGTGTGTAGAAAAATAAAGAATCCCAAAGTAACGCGAAGGTGTAAATTAAGTGAGTGTGTAGGAAAAATAAAGAATCCCGAAGTAACGCGAAGGCGTAAAAAGAAACTTTTCCATCAGCAGCGCTTACAAAGGCAATCGTTAAAGACTTAAAATACCGATAAAGAAAGAAATTAGTCTATATTAAGGATTAAAAGATGATTTAAAGAGGTTTTGTGCCTTCCTTCGGGTTATAAGCTTGCTTTATTGAATTTCTGTTTCTTCCCTTTAGGTGATTCTTTTACTTTGAGGATTCACCATTTGTTCATTGCCTTAAGAAGCTTTTCCCAGGTAATGGCTATTATCCATGGCTTTCCGTTTTCTTATTTCAATGTTATTGCTTTCTTTTGATGTGCCCAGATAATTTTTATAGAGAAGGATTAATCCGTTGAACAGTTCAATCGGAAGGCCCCACTTCTGAAGTTGCGACATTGTAGCAAATGATAACTGATGGCATTAGGACTTCACAAAGTGTTCGAAAACGGGCATTTATGTGTTCGTTTACTACAAGTATTAATTTGAAACTAGAAAATCACCCGTCATGGTATGACGGGCACAAATTGCCTCTTCATTCGAGAGATTTCCCGTCAAATTTGACGTGTTTAAACAGATATATATGCGAGAGAAATGTTTAACATTGATTGAAAACAAATAAAATAAACATGTGTTTTATGACAGGAAATATTTTTTTCATTTACATATCATTTACATATTTCTTTATTCATAAAACCTCTTGATAAACAACATTCCGTGTGAAGTATTTTTCGTTGTTTAACAATTTTACTTGTACTTCAAATGTCTTTGTGTAATTTTAACTTTGCGAATAAATATTATCAAATTATATCATCACAATTGCAATAAAGAATCGAATGCATCGTGACGTCCAAAATATCACGCGCATGATATACCACTGACGTAATTTACTACTTTCTATTAAAAAACAGAAATTAATTTGAAATATATGATTAATATAAATTAAAATTTCTCTGGAACTATTGATCATAGCGAGATAAATTTTATATCAATCGATAGTAAATTTTATTTCACTATTTTAGAGCTATTCAATTTCAAATCAGAACGCCAATTAACCTTTTAAATTTAAAATCATTGAAATTTAGGTTCTCTAACAACGAAATAATGCTGTTTAACGTCTCGCAGTGCTATGGCGCGAGTTTTATTGTTGGTGACGTCAGAGCGTTACCGAGAGACGGATCTGGGCTATTATATTAGTAATATAACTCTGTTGTGGCCTGTTCATTGATTATCGGCTTTATGGTTGGATTAAAGTTAGATACTAGATATCGCTGAAAATTCACTGAAAATCCACTTTCATATGCCTGCCTGTTGCACGTCAAATCGATTATCTTTGCTGGTACGTCTGCACGTGGTTGAAAGCTTGAAGAGAGGAGTGGGCACGGTGGCTTAGTGGCAAAGTTTCGGGTCCGGAAGGCTCCAGGTTCGAAACTCGCTTCCAGTGAAGATCAGGCGTGAATGGGGCCAGTTGCACATTAAATCATACGTAGGGTACCAAACGTGCTCCCGCTCGTGTGGTGCGAGTTTGAAGAGGGGTTGCCAGCTCAGGTGTCGTCCTCGTCTTCTGACCGTGGTTGAAAATTACGAGGTCCGTCCAGAAATAGCCCTCGTGCTGCTTCAAAACGGGACGTTAATATAACAAAACTGAAGCATAGTCCAGAATTGCTAGAGCCGTCTCAAAATAGCCTTCTTGCAGCTTCAAAACGGGACGTTAATACAGCAAAACTGGACCATAGTCCAGAATTGCTAGGGTCGTCTCAAAATAGCCCTCTTGCTCCTTCAAAACGGGACGTTAATACAGCAAAACTGAACCATAGTCCAGAATTGCTAGGGTCGTCTCAAAATAGCCCTCTTGCTCCTTCAAAACGGGACGT
>BGPR01002638.1:143182-167795 GCA_013235015.1 Araneus ventricosus
TAATACGGCAATGGAATCATAGTCCAGAATTGTTGGTGGTCTCAAAATAGCCCTCTTGCTCCTTCAAACAGGACGTTAATACAGCAAAACTGAACCATAGTCCAGAATTGCTAGGGTCGTCTCAAAATAGACCTTCTTGCAGCTTAAATCGAATGTTAATACAGCAAAACTGAACCATAGTCCAGAATTACTAGGGTCGTCCCCAAATAGCCCTCTGCTGCTTCAGAACAGGACGTTAATACAGCAAAAACTGAACCAATCCAGAATTGCTAGGTCGTCTCAAAATAGCCTTCTTGCAGCTTCAAAGTGGCATAGCAATTTGAGCATACTGAACAATCGAGACTAATTTTTTTACATTTTTCCGTATTATGACAGGCTTTATATTATTCGAAGGAAAAAGAATTTCTTGATCTGTGTGGATAATTTCTCATTTTTACGTAAGATTTCTTTTACATACGCCAACTGTTTGAGACATTGTCTTAGGGTAACACAAGTAATCTGCTTTCGTGTGAATACATTTGTTTGACTTGACTAGAATGGAGTAATTGTAATAGAAGTTTCCGGTATTTTAGCGAGTTCGTTTAGGGTTTCCTCCCAGCAGGGCGACTGAGCATATATTCAAGGGAGTATTGCAAATGCATCTTGCCTCATACCTCATATACTTTTACAGATTTGTATGATGTCAATAGTAATGTGTGTGGGTTGGATGATAGACAACGCAAATCCTCTGACGTGACCATACTTTTTTTCATAGCAAATGACATTTTAACCTAGAGTTCTGTAACAAGACCTTAGCTCCCCACAAAAAAATGTAAGAGATGTTCTTCATCGCAGTCTTTAAAGGTTTATTCAACGTTGTCAGTCATTTTGGAGACAGCCTTGTTTCTCGGAACACTGCATCTTCAATGAAATAGACCGATAAATGCAAATAAATATAATATACAGTCCCTCAAAAGTGGGCTTTTTCATGTCAATATGTGGAATTTGCAGTTTTTGTAATATTTCGGAAACTAGTATAGACATGCACTCTGATTTTTTGGATACCGGCATTTTAATGTCTCAGCTTTTCTCTCATGTAAAATTTTACAATGTTACATTTTTTTTTTACAGTATATTAATTTTTTTTAAATATTTAATTTTTTATTAATAAATTTTTCATGTCTTAATGTAAAAAAAGTTAGTTTTCGTTTAGTCAGTGAAAAAAGTTTTGAGAATTATATAATACTGTCCGAGATATCGTCAAAAGTTCCTAAAATTCATCTAAAATGGGAAACGCAATTTTTCAAAACCCTATAACTCGAAATTATCATCACAACTGTATAAAAGTTTATGGGAGGCTAATTTCGCGGGAGTCGATTCAGCGAAAAGATCATGGACGTAATGGGAAAATTCTGAGATAGCTGTTAATTAACCCGGTTAATCAGTTTTGATTCGAATAAACCTGTCTCTTGATCCATTAACACTTAGTGTTCTGATATTGAGTTTAAGATAAGCTCTCAAAGTTATATAACATAACATTACATTGTTAAGATACTCTGTTTCTACAAAAATGTTTTGATTAACAACTCTGACTACTGTTCAAGCTTCAGTAAATTCTAACATACAATTTATTATTGAACAATTAAGGTTTAACGCATCACTAATATCTTTATTAACGAAGGACTACGTTCCTTCCATTGGGGTCTCAGGAAGGAATTTGATTCAAACAACAAAACATCACCATTTTGTATAGGAGGTCCTCTATATCTCGGTAACTACGTATGTTAAAAAAATAACTCATGTCTTATTTTAGAGATAAAGGGTAACAACAAAAGCTACAAAAAAAATTGAAAATCGGAATAGTAGTTCAGCGACTACTGAGTCGCAAAGTTGGGCGAAAATACGCATGAATCGGTGACGCGATTCTCTATATCTCGGTAACTATATATGTTAAAAAAATTACTAATGTCTTATTTTAGAGGTAAAGGGTAACAAAAGAAGTTAGAAAAAAATTTTGAAAATCGGAAAAGAGCCACGCGAGTAAAGTAGTCCTACGCCTTTAACCTCAGCGGCCGTTTGAAAAGACAGCCTCCCGTCATTTTTTTATTCTTTACTGACTTTTTTTCGTGTATCCCTAATGTTCAGCTGGTAACTTAGTATTATTTCTATAATAGGATTAGGATTCTGGCTAATTGAACTCTATATAAAATTTTTAAAGAGTTTATTATAAACTGTAAAATCAGTTTATATATTATTTGAAGGATATTTTTCTACCTTAGTAACATCATTCACGAAAATAGACCATAGGCAGCTATAAGACTTGGTAAAAAGTTGGCAAATGAACAAAAAACAAAGGACATTAGTAAATGTCGTACTTTTAAGTGCAAGTCTTTCTTTCCATTGCTAGTATCTGTTCCAAAACACCGTAATGCCTTTAACTAAATGGAAAGTTAATCGATAGGAAGAGGAAAGGAAGTGCTTAAGAGAAACTTATCACTGTTAAAGAGGAATTTTATTGCATACTTTCTTGATATAAAAAAAAAGATTTTTTCGTTCGTGATCCACTTCAGGGCAAAAGATGTTGAAGCATTTTTAATAAAATTTATTTGTGGAAAGATTCTTGGGATTTAACTACACATAAGGTACCGTAGTAAATATAAACCTCGTATTCTAGAATGCGATTTTATATTTTCGATTAGAAAATAAAGACAAAGTTAATTAGTTAAAGTTGTTAAGCCAATATTCTATCTATTTTTTGCGAAAGACTTCGACGAAAGTAGATTTAAATTTTTTCTTAAAATAGTATTATTCTAATTTTACTTCCTGTTTACTGATTTTAATAAATTGTGTTTCTGAAACTATTTTATACCTGTAAGTGGGGACATATCTAATGAATGCAGACTTCTAAGTAGACAGCAACAAAATAAGTCATAAATTACATAATAATATTACTCTTACAAATAACACATTCTGTGCTATAACCACTGATATCATTTCGAGATGTGTTATTTTTTTTTATAAATTGGATTGATTATTTTCGTATATACACAGAAGTATTGAATATCTAGGGTATGAATTCTTTACGAAGATTTATTTTCTAAAATAAATTCAACTAATTTCTTTCTAGAATACTGGCTTTTCTGGAATAAAGATATTGGTTTCTGGAACTAACGTGTAAATCAAAAAGTTTTTTGTCCTCAAAAGTAAATTAAATTCGAGTGCCTTGTCTGATGCATACCAGATATCAGCTGCTTTCACTTCCTAATCCAAATTTTGTTGTTGTGTCTGAAGAAACTTCAACTTTTAAATCAATAAAAATAAAAAATTATGATTCCAATAAAAAAATAACTAATTTAATATAGATTTTAAAAACTAATTTTAAATATAGCCTCTATAACTTGAATATATAATGAAGGTATTTATGATTTTCTATGAACTCATTGAAAAATTTACATTTTATTGGTATTTTTGAGTTGTAACGTAAATAATACGAGGTTAAATATATGTGACAGACTTGGGGAAAAAAAAGGATTATTGGGTAATATGCAATATGCGAGTAAAACGTGTTCAAAATTTTGTCTGTTCTATGTCAATTTTGCCAATTCTAATTTTTAAAAAGTAGGCTTTCAGCGCATAAACACCGTCGAAATTTCAAAACAGTAATTTTGGACCATTAACACTCTTTTTTCCATGTTGGTGTAATTTAATTTTTTTTTCAATTTCACAAACGAATACCTAATTTCTAATCCACTATAGATGTGGTGCCAGACTAACGGCAGCTCCCTTCATTCCCGCCAATTGAGTGGCGCCTCTAGCGGATCCAACCGGAACTCGTCAGTAGACGCTCTGACATCGAGACGCAATGTTGAAAAATGATGCTTGCTCTAAAAGACGATTGTAGCGACGAGAATGTGTGTGGCCCTGCAGCTATAATTGCTTTGTGTTGATCTTATGTACATAGTTAATCATTTCATCTTTACTAATCATCTGTTATTTTAAATCAACATTAGATATTTAAATAGAAAGAAGTTTTGTTTTGTCGGCCATCCCAACACCCCATAGGCATGAAGAAAAAATCTTTTCATTTATTAGTACTCCATGTGAAAGAGAAGGTTTCGAAGGTATAGAAACCGTCAGAACACTAAAATTGATTTTTCGGCCACTAAACTCCTTCTTCCCAGCCGTCACATATGCAATAATTAAATTTTTATATCATATTTTTATTAAACTTATGAATGGCAACAGGCCTTAGTACCTTCTTGTCCTTAGCGCCAATGAGACAGACCGGCATGCATTTCGCTAAAAATTCTGCAGTTAAAATGTATTAGTCTTTTTACTGCTGTTATTAAGAAAGAAAACCCTTGGTGAAAAATAATTTTGATGGATGATATCCAGCCAAATGCTCCCAACTGACATAAAAAATCTTCTAAAAGTATACAAAAATACAGTTGCCATTTAAGAATTGCAATTGAATATTTTTCCATTATAAAATTTTGATGTTTTCCAACGTCGGACACTTTTATCAGAAGGAACGATTTTTCCACCATCTTAAAATTCTAAAAATTATCTATTGGATCTTACAAGTTTTATAGGCGAGTTAATTTTTCTACAGTATTTTTGAAAATTCCTTTTTAATTATAGTGCGCTCAGATGTTTGTGTTTTATATTTTATTCGATGGTATCGCAACGATCAAAAAATTAATAAAATAATTAAAAATGTAGATATAATATTGTAATATTTTGATTCGATGCTAATGGCTACGGGAATGCTATAAAATCCTTGTAAATACGGCCTCGCTTTGTTAATTTCCATAATATATTGAAGAAATGAAGAATTGGGACGATTTTTCTTCTGATGAATTTTATCCAAAATTTGATAGAGATCTCAATATAAAAATTCCTTACCAAATATCATTCATCTTGCGTCCTGTACTTTTGAGTTATTGTGTGCACATAACGCAAACGAATAAAAGTTTTCCCTTCAGCGGATTTCGTCAAAAATTCTACCTAGATCTACAATTTTGGTGTAATGACTACATACCAAGTTTCCTTCATCTAACTCGGTGCTTTTTTAATAGTGTTCACATACACAGACAGACAGATTCAAAATGTGAAGATTCATCAAAATCTCGAGATCAAATTCCTTTCACGATTTCAATACTTTACATTTATATATTTCGTAAACGAGAATGTTAAAATGATAAAGACACAAATTGCCTAATGCACTTTAAGCAACGAGAGACCATTAACTCTTGGAATTTTTGCTTAATAGCAATTGATTTCCCAGGATTAATAAAAGTTTCCTATTCAGAATAGTTACTTTTGCGTATTTTAACTACCCTTTCCTATGGGGACCGTTACAGCCGCAGTAAATTTGTAATTAAAACTGCGGAGGACAAATACATTTCATTCAGTTGCACTGCTCGAAGTCTTTTATTTTACGACGCATATAAAAGTGATTCGCTCCTTTGTATTAGGTGTTACAAAAGAAGAAAGATAACACTATATTAATATGCTTTTTGATAAAATGTAAAAAAGTTTCCTTGTCATTGATAACAAACTCTGTAAACTTTTTCGTTTGTTTTTCCAAACATAGCAATAGATAATGTTCATACATTTTATAAAATGTTTTATGGCTGTTTTATTTCATATACCATCTACAAACAAAATAAAAATATGAATTCATTGGAAATAATATGTTTATACAAACATTGTATCTTCTTTTATGCATTCATTAAAGAGAAGGCAGTCGACATATGGTAATGTTAAAACAGAATGTGAGTTCCCGTATCATGTCTTCTTTTAGTCCATATATTGCTTGCGTTAAGGAACTTTTAGTTGAGAGATACTTCCTTAATCAGTTTCTCTTAATTTTTCATTTATTTCTGGCCAAGCGCATCAGTGGCAAATCTGGGATTCGGGTCTGGGGGGGGGAGGCTGAGGTCATAAAAACTTTGTATCGTCTTGATGAATGTCAAACCTCAAGGCTAAAGTGAACCGAAACACTTTAATTTTACAGACTTTACTCACCTGACAATAAGAATTATAAAAAACAATACAATACTTTCGATAATTTAATAAAAATTACAATGAAATAACTAGCCAAAAGGTGTCTTCGAGCGCGTCAAAGCTACAAGTACGAGTAGAATGACTACAAAATTAGGAAAATTTTCGAGGCTGTCAAGCCAGGAAGCAATGTTGAAATGTTTTTATTATTTTTTAAAAAGAGAGAAATTAAGAAAAAACAGTTGTAATAATGTTAAATAAAATCAAGTATTCTGGCTTGGCTCGGGGGGGCTGTAGCCCCATAGCCCCCCCCCCCGGATTCGCCACTGCCAGAGATTGTTGGTTTTCACTCAGGTTAGCTGAAAAATTCATGAAGTAAAGATGAATTTATGGATGCTGAGCAAAGACTCAATGACTTAAGTGGGAAAGTCAACTCCAGAGAAGTTCCTTGCAACAAAAGATATTTCTGTTTCAGTCCACTGTACATCACTGAACTATTAATTACAAATAGCTTTCATAATGAATTACAGGATTTTATTAGAAACTTGAATTGGATCTAGACTAGCCATATCTTCAATTATCTCCCCAATCTGGTAATCAATAGCCAGCACAAAACCAAGGAAATATTTCAAAATTAACAGTTTGTGAGCATCTTTAATGATGTATATCAGACGTAAGAGGTCTTATATAAGAATTATTCAATATTAAACACCGACTACAAGAAAGCCCTTATAACTATCGGCCATATTTTTTTTTCAAAAAAATCCCTTGGGCTTGCAACGGATATTTTAAAATCTTCCAGGGCACGACTTTGTTCTAATAAAAGGCGTTGTTCAATTTTGACCAACATCTTTGCTAATTATTCCAAATTATTTTTTACTTCAACTTTTAAAAGAGCCGCGTTGCGCACGATGCGATGATTTTAAAGAACTCCCGATTAGTAATAATATTTCTTTTCCCACTTTTAACGTCATCCCAAAATTTGTCCTTTGGAACTAAATCACGTCTCTTTTGTCAGTTATTAAAATGAAATCTGCTTTAACCCTCCTAGCGGCGCAAACGGTGTTTTTCGTTTTTTAGGTTCAGTTCAAAAGCGCATAGTTGGTATTTATATGTATATTTGCATAAACAACCTTGGAAAAAGTATTCTAAAGATTTTAGAGATACAACTAAATACAAAAAGATCGGTGAATTCGCATTAAAAGCTAAGTTTTCTAACCTGAAGGCTAAAAGATCAAAATAATTGGGCGATTGGAGGGTGAAATTCTTGCTCCCTTAAATATCATTAATACTGTATTTCTAGAAACATTTTTAATTGCATCATATCTCTTTCTACAAGGAAATGTCGCATTTAAAAAACATTTAAATTTTTGTTTTCTAAATCATGTAATCTCACAAATTAAGTTTAAATACATCTTAATTCTGTTTGGGAGGTGCACGATTTCTCAGGAACCTAGCGGTACTCCGTAAACTCCACAACGTCACTAGTACGATGTTTACAGAGACATTTTTTTCTCGCTTTTACAGTAGTCAATGGATCAGGAATTTCAGAAAAACCGCAATCATATCTGCAAGTTATTTCGAGGAACAGTAAAGAGCAAGTAACAATGACTTTTTAACCCGTGATTTAAAATACGTACGAAATTATTCCATTTTTCATTGTATGGCAATTCTTATAGGTGAAGTAAAATTCCTCTAAATGATGCTTGATTATAATTTTAAAAAATAAAATATATATATAATAAATATTAAAGTAAATAATACTTATTTATTTAATATGTATATTTATACTTATTTATTATGTTTATTGTATGTATTTTATACTGGCAGTACATGCACGGCAACCAAAATGAAAAAATAAAAAAAAGTCCCACAATGACATGAAAAAGTTCTGAAAACAAAACAAAAGATACACATTATTGATTTTCCCGCTTATTTTTCTTCGCGATAATGACATTTCAACTGTAGAAATGCAATGCAGAGTACGTTAATCCGAAACAATATTAAAAAATTGCAGTGTGAAAATGATTATTATCCAGCAAGCAAAATATAAAATCGAATCCGAAAATAATATTCGAAGTCATTCAGTTGGAAGTTATGATGTCACCTGCGCTCTGCCCGGTGAGCCAATGAAATTGTCATTCGAGAGACGCTGGAGGAAAAAATATCTTTAAACCGACCAGGAAAAAAATTAATTAAAAAAAAGGGAAAAGATATTTTAACCGTTCTTGTTTTAAATCCGACAGAACCGTTCCAGTTATAAGCTGAAAAAATGGAAAATAATAGTGTTATTAGAACTTCGGATGCAGCGAATTTAAAAACAAAAATAAAATTTCGATGGCAAAACTAACTATTTTTCAAAAATTTCTCAAAATTCAGTAAATTATGTTAGAAATACAAAACTAACTTCATTAGAACGGAAATCGTGTACTCTTTCCGATATTGTATCTATTTTTTCGTACAATTATTCAAAACCATTCTATTGAGAAGTGAGTGCGAAAAATCAACCAAACAACACAAAACATTAAATAAAAAAAAATTTAGATTAAATTTTAAATTCCGGGCTTCGAGGTGCATTGAGTCACCATTACGACTACCTGTGTGCCAAATTTCAAGGCTGTAAGTGCGATAGATTCGTCTGGACATCGCACGCACGTACACACACGCACGCACAAACATTGTCTTTTATAAGAATAGATTGTGTTCCTTACATTATACTGTATGACTTATATTGTTTTTCTTCCCACTGACTCGTCATCCCTTTGGGTAAGAAGTGTCGGCGTGGGCAATAAAATATAAACATCTCTAAGCGGCTACCCCTTTTAATGGCCACTTTTGTTTCGAACGGAATTTTTGACCCATGATGTTAAAATAACTTCTAGAACGGCTACTCAAACCCTCTGAGTGGTCGGGTTGGCAGTCCGTTCAACTTCAATGAAATACATTCCTTTTGTCTCTCTGACCTTGGACCTTTTATTTAGAACCAGCCGGAGTGATCTTCCCTAAACTTTCTCGTATACTTTCTAAGTGGAGATTCAACAAAATCTCGAGTTCGAATTTTTTGACGATTACAATACTTTCTCTTTGTGTACTTCGTATACGAGAAAGTAAAAATATTTATTAAAACCTTGTGTTTTTTCAGCTTTACTGTTATATTAATCTTCATAAGGTTAAGCATCATTGAAGTTCTTTAGGTTAAGTAGTGCACGCTCTCTCTTCAGAAACAATGCTGAGTGTGTGTGATGTAAACCAGCGGAAGTGGTCGCCCCTAAACTTTCTCGTATACTTTCTAAGTGGAGATTCGTCAAAATCTCGAGTTCGAATTTTTTTGACGATTCTTTATCTTTGTATACTCCGTATACGAGAAAGTGAAACAAACAAACAAACCTGAAATCAAATATCTGTTGCCACGTTTCAAAAAAATATTACTTTGAAGCAGGCGCGATAAAATAGGCAATGCAATGAATACTAAAGCGAAAATTCTGCTTTGGAATTGAATTCCCAAGAAAACAATTTATACTACCACAACCCTAACAATTGCAAAAGCGCGTAAATAAAAGATTTGCTCAAATAATGAGATCGGTTTGAATTTTATTTACAACAATAAAAAAATTGTTACAATTCATGTTTGAAAACATTATTCATTGTTGTAAATAAAATTTACAACAATAACAGATTGCTACCATTACGCATGAAGCATGAGAATCGGATTAAAAGAAAATGAATATGCAATTTGAACGCCTCTTTTTTGACGTATTTGGACCACAATTTTATACGGACCTACATTCACGACGATAAAACTGTGTACCAAATTTTATCCATATAGCTATTCATGTTTTTGAGTTATAGTGTTCACATGGCCGCGGACATACAGACAGACAGACTTCCCGTTGACGGATTTTGTCTAAAATTTGACAGAAACCTACAATTTATTTTTAAAGACCACATACCAAATTTCATCCCCGTAGCTCTAATAGTTTTCAAGTTATCGTGTTCACAGACAGACAGACATGATTCCAAAATTGCGTTTTTCGGACTCGGGGAGGTCTAAAACGTGGAGATTCGTCAAAATCTCGAGTTGGAATTTTTTGACGATTACAATACTTTCTCTTTGTATATTTCGTTTACGAGAAAGTAAAAAAGGGAGGAAATAAACGACAAAAAAATTATTACACTCAAAAATGATACCGGAAATAAAATCAAAATTAGTCGTTCCTTTTCCAATGAAAAGAGAAATGTGAACTTCGGTCTCTACCAGGGTGGGGAATTCAAGAGTTCATTTGAGCTTTTTAGGCGCTGATTCGGATTCTGACAAAGAAGCTGCTGATATGAGTTGCGACCATCAGCAAATGAAACTTCCAACTCAACAAACTTTAAGAATAATAGTTGATATTATTGCTTCATTCCTCAACAATTACCGACGAAACGATTAAAGAATTAATTAAGAATCTCAATTTTTAAAAAAATGAAAACAAGTAACCCCCGAAAAAGCTGAAAGATTCAACAAGCAAACGCAAATTGTACCTCTTTTTCAAAAATAAGAAATTTTCGAATGAAGAACTTTTTCTTTAAGTGATTCTAAAATTCGCTCTATCAGAAATAACAAATTAGAGCTTGTTTAAATAACTAGTTTGTTCCTTTAAACCTGAAACAATTTTAAAACGACAGCCCTCTGAGGACTAATTTCCCTTGGAAGGGAGGCTGGCAGCTGTAGAGAAGTTCCACTGCACTTAACCCTCCGATTCCTCAGACCATTGGAATAGAGGCACCTCAAAATAAGGGAAAATCCGAGTTTCTCTTTCAAAGATAAGGGAAATTCCCCTCCCCTCTTCAAAACGCACAATGGCAGCTGGCACTGTCCTAATTCTAAGAAAACCCTCCTTTTCCCTCAAACCATCTGGGAGAGCCACTCTAAGGAAGAAAGTGCGCGCAGCGGGTGAGAAATCAATCACACTTACCCAAAGAGGGTGGAAATTTCGCAGCGATATTCAGACGATTCGGACGGCCATCGTCTTTTGCTTGAAGAGACGTTTGGGACGTTCCCGTAACAATAGAGTTAAATACCGTGGTGACTTCATAATACATTTTTGGCTACGTGACTTGAGGAGCGCAGGTGCAGATCATGTGATTATTATGCATATTTGGGCTTGGCAGTCAAGGCTCAAACTCTGTGAACGCTTCGGCAGTAAGGCATCGTTAAAACTCTTTTCTTATAACTCTTCAATAAATTAATATTTTAACGTTCTGCTCTACAGAGCCGATGATGCTAGATACAATAAATTAAATTAATTGGAGAAAAATTAATTGCCATCAATTATACCGAGCCTATAAGACACGAAAATAATAAAAATATTATTATTTACAAAACTGAACTTCTTATCTCTTTAACCCTTTGAACGGCAAAAATATTTCAGCTGAATGCTTTGAAAACGGCCTCTCTGTAGCTAAATGGTGAACGCAAATGTTTCGGAGCCGGTTTTCGGGTAATAAACAGAGAGCAACTTTCTGCGACGGAGCCGGTTTAAGAGTAATAATCGAAGAACGACTTTCTGCGACGGAGCCGGTTTTAGAATAGTCATCAGAGAGCGACTTTCTACGTTCCATCCGGTTGAAGGGTTAATCCGGTGGTGACTTTTTCTTCTAGGAAGCGACATGAATTGGACTCTCCCAATCTGGGTGGTCATTTACCCCACCTTCCCACCCTCTGCTATAATCTTCCCTTAATCCTCTCATACCGAGCGAGGCGGTCTAGAAATTTTTCCTTAACGACGACCAAGGCCGGTCTGAGGCGGTTGGCTTCTTCTGAGGAGAGGTGAGTTTCTGAGATCGCTTAGGAGATAAGCGTGTTAGGGGCTCCAATTATCCCTGCCCGCCACAGCGCAATTCCTTGAGGCTTAAGGGAAGGTTACAGCAGTGGTGGAGTAAATGACCACCCAGGTTGAGAGAGTCCAATTCATGTCTTAGCCTCCCAAAATAGCCATGTTTTAAAGGAGCTAGAAGAAAAAAGTGGCCTCGGGATTAAAGAGTTAAGGTGCACGGAAATGGGCTGTAGTTGGCAAGGATAATTGGACCCCCTACCGCGCTTATCTCCTAAGCGATCTCAGAACCTCACCTCCCCTCAAAAGAAGCCAACCGCCTCAGAGCGGCTTTCATAGCCTTTAAGGGGAGATTCTTAGACCACCCGAAACCGCTTCGCTCGTTGTGAGAGGGTTATAATGGGTTTATTCATGCAGTAAAAATAAAGATACGACCTGTCGGCGAACTCAATTTCACACTTTTTATTTCTAAGAATTTAAACGATCAAATTCGAGATGCAACTTTATTGAACCTGAAAAGCCAGTAATTAGATGACTGCAGTAACCACTAACTGAAAATAATACTTTACCCTTATTCATTTACCATTAGTTAAAAGGACTATTTTGCCAATGGAAGAAGACACAAGCACGTATTCTCGATGGAAATCCCTTAATTAATTTTTTATAAAATAATTAATTAAAAAACAAAGAATTTTTAAGAATCATTGTTATCGCGAGCACTTTACAATGTCAGTGCAAAACAAGCAGAAATGGAGTTAATTAGTACTACAGTTTTAATTAACAACTAATAAAGGTAGCGGATTAAGAAGGACACACTAAATAATGGAACAAAGTTTCTGTTTCATGCTCCTGAAACATGAATAAAAATGCGAAACAAATTTAAAGAGTTGTTCAGAAAAAAACGCATGTTCTGAAATACAGAGTGGTGATAAATTATTGAACCCATTTCAAAAATTAATAAAAAAAACTAATGATGTTACAAATGCGTTTTTTTAAATGAGAGAGCAAATAAAAGAGTTTTTTTCAGATAGGTGGCGTACCATTACGGCGTTCTAAATTCGCTGCAGCGAGAGATTTTCATACGCAATGGCTGCCGATGTGCGTTTTTTGGTTTCTTTTGAATCTCATTGGTTTATTAAATTAAAGAGCGTAAAATTCCCTACAAACGCATGCTTTATTTTTTTCCTCTTGCTCTAATAGTTTCGCATATAATGGTTCTCAAAAATGGAGATGTCCAATAATTTGGAACCTCCGTAACGATGCATTACCTATCTGGAAAAAAATATTTTTTAAACGCGATCTCATTTTTAAAAAATCGTAGTTGCAACTGTATTAGTTTTTTTCAATTAATTTTTAAATGGGTCCAATAATTTATGACGGCCTTGTATATTAATATGTCCCATGTCCACTCAACAGGTCGGGTTGCCGTAATCGCAATAGGCATGGGGGAATGGGGCGACGTTCTGTATATTAATATGGATTTATTATTGCGTGGAATCTCCACGATCACAATGATATTCATATCAGTTGTGCCAAAAATCTGGGATTTTTTAAAGTTTAGTTTCATTAGAGTCCCTTTTTGAAGCAACGCGAGGGCTATTTTGGGTCAGGCCACGTCATTTTGAAACGAAATCGAATAACATGGCAACACCTGATCTGAAACCCTTCTCCTAACCTCCGCACCGCAGCCCATGACGTCCGATTTAACGAGCAGCGTACCACTTACACTGCGGATCTTCAGTGAAATCGGGTTTCGAACCTGGAACCATCTGGTCCCGAAACCTTACCACTAGGCCACCGCAGCCTCGCACAAATCTTTCAGGACAAAAAAAATCTAAAAAATTATTGTAAAAAACAAAATCAAAAAATTAGTTTTTATAAAAAAATTTAATTGATATCCTTGAAAATAAATAGAAAACAAAATAATGTAGTACTTTTTGTTAGATTGCAACTATGGAATAACATCCTTTTCGGCTTTGTCAGTACTATTTAAATAATTAATATTTTCGCCACTAAAGTTTCTTTCATGTCTTGCGGTGACTTTTAACTTTTCAACGGATTTTTTTAAAATTTTGTCATATTTCTCAATAGATTATTCTTTTTTTGTAATGATTTACTGAATTGTTAATTGCAATAATTTTCTTGCACCGAACTATATGCTTGCCACTTAAACGGCGGAAGCTTTTTGGTGTAATCAGATCCGGGCGTCCCCTGAATGGGAGATTTTTCTTTGTGTGAAGCATTTTTGGCTTCTCTGATACAGTGCAAGAAGGTCGTGCACAGGAATGAAGTTCGAGTTTGCCCGATGGGGGCATGATCTGCCTGACAGTGGGGAACGGTCTCCCCGACAGGGTGGCTCGACCTGCTCTACGGGGGGCGAAGAATATAATGAAATTGGCTTCAAATTTTCGCCGGATCTTTATTTATCAACTACAAAAATTCTCCCCGATGGGGGGGGGCAGAGCATCAACGAGAGAGGACCCTGGAAGCCCCGGTCCCCCCTCTGGCGCCATCCCTGGTCGTGGGTCTGCCGGGTCCCAGTATTCTTACATTCGTTCTCGTCTCTGCAGACGCACCTATGATACGAGAAGAAAAAGTACTATCATCGTCTGCAATATAACTCTATGAGCCCTATCCCGCCTCAAACCGCCCCATTCGACAGAGGCTTGGACTTGGGCGGTTTCGGTTGCCTCAGTGCATTTTACAGGAGAAAAGTAGTTACTTTCTTTGTTGACAATTAATCGCCCAAATTCGGGTGCCTTTTTTCTGGAAATTCTGTAAAGAAAGGGAGGATTCCATTCTTTTTCCGTGTACGAAAATTTACTTCAATTTTTCAGGTTCTGGAATTCTCAATCTAGCCGGGTTCAGAGAGATAAAGCAACGAAATACATCTAGTATTTGTGTGAGATGAAGAGTGTGCAGTGATGTAATTGTTAGCAACAAATAGTGAGTAATTTCTTTATGAATAACTTCTGCGAATATTTGTGTAAAGTAATGGAGAATTGCCCAGAGGCAAATAAGGCATTTCTATAATAATATTCAGAGACCTCGAAGGAATTAAACTAAATTATGGCAATTATCTGTAAGTGAAGACTGTTGAGATTGCCTATAATCTTTAAAAGATTCACGAACTTTTCCCAATGATAATCATGGACATTCAGCAAATTCCAGCACAATCTTCTTCAATGGCTATATTTCTTCTTCGGGAAATGTGCAAATTTAAGCTAGCTAACTCATCCTACCGATCCTATTCACGAGAGCTCTAGGGGTTTATTTTTTAAAAAAGCATTTAATGCAATTGAAATATGCTTCTGTTTTTAAAACTCCAAATTTTTTAGAGTAACTTTTTAAGAAAGTATTTTTTGAATTTTGATAGCGCTAATGTGTCATTTAAAAAGTCTGCAGCAAAAGTGTAAGAATAATTTAATATATTAAATTTTGTATTATTAGATCTCTCTGTTTCGCCATGTGTATCAGCAAAATCGTTGTTGTTAATATATTGTATTGTTATAAATAATCAAGAGCAATTCATTTTGTTAAAGTTGGAAAATTAATTTATTTAATTTT
Source organism: Araneus ventricosus (assembly GCA_013235015.1). NCBI lineage: Eukaryota > Metazoa > Arthropoda > Arachnida > Araneae > Araneidae > Araneus > Araneus ventricosus. Next base: position 158,551 of record BGPR01002638.1, read on the forward strand.
GTAAATAAAAGTATATTAGTCAGGAACTCAAATCTCTTGTCTTTTTTCCTATTAGTGCAAAAATGCAATGTATTTATTTTCAGGATTTTCTACCACTATTGTCAATGTTTTCCAGACAGTTAATAAAGGTGGGTAATAATAAATACGAAGTAAAATAATTGTTAATCCCACAGCTTACTTTCTCTGGAATCATTTGCAAACCAACATAATGATACCGTATAATTAAATACAATTCCCACATAATGGTGCCGCTCTTATACTTTTTCAGAATAGAACAGCACTCTATACTCCTGCGGCTGGAATCGTTCATATCCCTGATCAGTGATGGAATGCTTGGAGTGGAAATATCAAGCGTAAAAGAGAAGGAGTTGATTTAAAATACAAATGCGTATGACACTAAAAGATAGGTGAACAAAAACAATATTCCTGAGGTACAAAAAAACCATGGTAAAAGAAAATAGTAAGCACAAACATAAGCGCAAAAAAGAATGCATACACAAACTAAGAAAAGATCATGAAAAACAACACAAAAATGGCGGGAGGTTGTTTTCAAACAGCCGCTGATGTTAAAGGCGTAGGACTACTTTACTCGCGTTACTCTTTCCCGATTTTTTACATTTTTTGTAACTTCTGTTGTTACTTTTTATCTCTAAAATAAGACATTAGTTATGTTTTTAACATATGTAGTTACCGAGATATAGAGGATCGCTTCACCAATTCATGTGTATTTTGCGCAACTGTGCGACTTAATAGTCGCTGAACTACAATCCCGATTTTCAATTTTTTGTAACTTCTGTTGTTACTCTTTATCCAGCTAAAAAAAATCTGCAGAATATCTGAAGAAAACTATGTTCCAAATACTTTCAGATTTTCTGCAGAAAAAAAGTATGTTCCAAATACCTGCAGATTTTTCTACAGTCAAGGTTTAATTTGTGAACCAACTTACTTATACGATATAGAATGTGACGAAACTTCAGGCTCATCCTGTCTGGGATTCGAGCCCGCGATCCTATACGCAGGTACGTTAAAGGGAGACGCGCTAACCACAAGGCCGCGTCGGCATACGAGAGATGGGGATAAATTAATCTATTTGAGTTATAGCGTCACCATGGCTCTCGTGGCGCCATCTAGTGATGTAAAAATCAACCAAGGTCAGAATACTTGTTTCAAAAGAGTAGAGATAGTAACAGATGAGATTAGTAATATTTTTGTTCAATAATTTAGATTCTCAGTTTCAATAAATTCGTTTTCACCTTCTATCTTTCTGGTAAGCCTTCTCTCCATCCAAAGGGCGAAAGCTCCACTTTTCCTTTCTTTTTCGAGGAAAATAGCTAGTCAGAAAGACAGTTGGAAAACTAATTGGAAATTAATTAAATTATGGGGTAAAAGTTTAAAATGGTAAAAGCTCAAATATTTATTTTAAAGATTAATTTAGAATTCATTTTTTCAGTGGCATATTTAAAAAATTTAGTCCTAACACAATTTTCCATTGGGAAATTTTTGAAACTCCTGTCTGCTGTAGAATTAAACAATAATTATAATTACATTCTAATTTTGTTTTATATCCATTGGAAAATAAAGCTGCAATATTAGAGAATATGGTGCAAAATATGTATTTCGAGAAATACAGATATTATGCAATTGCAGTTAAATCTTCAAAAAAACAACAGATATTGGTCGAGTTTAATGATTTTGTGAAAATATGCTAAATAACTGCAAATTGAATTAAAGACAAAATGCAAAGTCTTACAAAATCTACAGGATATTTAAAGAAAAAAATAAAAATAATTTTTTTTGCAGATTAAATTGAAGAAAAATGCAGATTTTTTGTTGTCTTACAAAATCTACAGAATATTTAGAGAAAAATATAATAGGATTTTTTTTTGCAGATTTTCTGCAGATTAAATAAAATAGAGATTTTTTCTGTCTTCAAAAAATCTGCAGAATATTTAGAGAAAAATATAATAAGAAAAATTTTTGCAGATTCTATTCAGATTAAATTGAAGAAAAAATGCAGATTTTTTCTGTCTCCAAAAAAACTGCAGAATATTTAGAGAAAAATATAATAAGAAAATTTTCTGCAAATTAATTTGAAAAAAAATGCAGATATTTTTTGTCTTCAAAAAATCTGCAGAATATTTAGAGAAAAATATAAGAAGAAAATTTTCTGCAGATTAATTTGAAGAAAAAATGCAGATTTTTTTTTTCTGTCTAAGAAAAATATGCAGAAATCTTTAAGAAATCTTCAAAAAAAGAAATTTTCTGCAGATTTTTTTTTAGCTGGGTATCTCTAAAATAAGACTTAGTTATGTTTTTAACATAAAAAACTCTAAAGAGAGATTCAATCTTCATTTCAGTAGGAATCGGTATTTATACATTTTCCGACAAGATGTGACGTTATATAGAATTCTCTCGAAAGTTCTCCATAACGCTGTTCCTAGTAGAGATAGGACCATACTTCTTGACGTTTCTAGAATCTTCATTTTGTTGCCAAAGTCACCAAATTATAGCTAAGTCGCCAAAATGGTCTCCAATGTCGGGGTTTATTGGCTTAGTCTCCAGTGAAAACCTCTATAAAGCTCTCTTTTCTTCCATAAGACTACCATATTAGGGCAACTGTATTTCAGATTCGTAATAAAATTATGTATTTGGCCCTTGGAAAGAGATGTTCCTACTACCCTCATGAATTAAGTCATAGTAGAATCTCTCTATGGCAAAAATGGGACCTGTCCGACGCCGGATGAGAGGTTTTTCTGGATAACTGAATACATGTTTCTAGAGCTTACCTGTTTGTGATAACATCCGTAGAAATTGCAGAGCGCAAAGTCCAATGTTCATTCTGTTGTTCACAATTAAATAGAGAATATACAAAATTTCACAGATTATTTCAAATCAACGTATGGACGTAACTTCATACTTATAATTAAACAACATTTCAAAATTACCATGCGTGTTATCACAAGAAGGAAAATACGCATTTCGTAGTGTGGTGAAATACTATTGCGAATGTCAGCTTATTTACAAGATCGTCGCCGGAGTATTGAGAATTCACTGTGTATACAAAGAAACTTCATAACATCATGCGCCAACATAGATAAACATTACTCGGCAGATTTAATGAAACTCTGCAACCCTTCACCTGCTCTCTTCCATTTAATTTTCTTGGTCTGTGTGTCGTCTTTATTTTCCTCCTCCTCCTCTTCCTCGTCATCTTTCTCCTCTCCCTCTTCCTCGTCATCTTTCTTCTTTCCCAGTACTTGTTAGACTGTTGCGTCGTAATCAAGAGAGATTAGTGAAGGGAAAATGATAGTCTCCATCCACAGAAGCCTTCACCTCCTGTTAAATTAATTATATATATTTTCTTTCCTTGGCCTAAATTTCGTATTTTAATTTAATACAGTACAACCCCGATTAACCGAACTAAAGAGGGGCAAGTCGTTTCGAATAACGGTTTTTTTTTGTCAAGCCGTGAACATCTATTACTATTTCGTATCTAATTACAGCATGTAATTCTGAAATATTTTGAATGTAAAACGAATCCAAAACTCTTTTTGTATGTCAAATTTATATTCATCGTTCAAGTTAACCCTCCGTCGGGTGCAATGCGTCTGACAAGGACAAGTAAACGATATCGTTAAATAATTTTGTTAATACACACAAACTTGTAAATAATATTGTTAATACACACGAACTTATAAATAATATTGTTAATACACACTAACTTTTAAATAATGTTGTTACTATACACTAACTTATAAATAATATTGTTAATACGCACTAAGTTATAAATAATGCTGTTAATACGCACTAACTTCTAAATAATATTATTAATACACACTGACTTATAAATAATGTTGTTAACTAACTTGAAATAATGTTGTTAATACACACTAACTTGTAAATAATGTTGTTAATACACACTAACTTGTAAATAATACTGTTAATACACACTAACTTGTAAATAATATTGTTACTACACACTAACTTGTAAATAATATTGTTAATACGCACTAACTTATAAATAATGTTTTAATACGCACTAACTTGTAAATAATATTGTTAATACACACTGACTTATAAATAATGTTGTTAATACACACTAACTTGTAAATAATGTTGTTATTACACACTAACTAGTAAATAATGTTGTTAATACCCACTAACTTGTAAATAATATTGTTATTACACACTACTTTGTAAATAATATTCTTAATACACACTAACTTGTAAATAATATTGTTATTTACGCGATTATTTCCGTGCAATACAATACGTGTTATTTACAAGTTCTGAAACAGTATGATTACAAAGATACAACCATTAATCAGTATACGACTCATTGTGCTAGACAAGAATAAAATAACTAAATAAAATAACTTAATATAACTAAAATAAAATAACTAAAATCAAATAACTTAATACCGGCTAAAGCTAAAACATGCTTAATTTTGGAGAAAATTGAAGTCACAAAATCTGTCTTAAAGTTTTATTATACTCATGCGTTGAATTCCATCTCTCCTTGAAATCATCTATTTTTCGACAATAAAATACATATCACCATGTAAATCAATATCATTCAAAGAAAGCCAAAAAACTAAGATAAACTCAGAGGGAGTCGAATTAAACCAACAAGGAATCCATTCTAGTCCATTTTATCAAGGGTTAAGGACTTTATCCGAAATGGATTCACAGTAATTGGGAAATTTTTCTGTAAGAAGGTTGCATTACGCCAAATATAGCTTCTCTTAGACCGAAATTCAAAACAAAATACAAAGGAGATCTGTACATATCTGTACATCAAAAAGCATTATTTTAAAAGAAAAAGGAAAACCAAACACAAACATCAACATGTATAGTTTTGAAAAAAAGATAGCTACAGAGAAACACCTATTGAGAAGTGAATAGGTCGCACTAAAATGAACTAAATTCAAATAAACTGATATAGATTAGAATTAAAATTTTGGGCATGTAGAGAGTAAAAATTTTACTTATGACTTTAATTTAGCGGGATTAGAAATCTAGCTGCTTTTCTCATTACTATTATTTAAGAACTTTAAATAAAAGATAAAACTATTTTAGACTGCATAACTAAATAAAAACATCTATTTATTTTTCAAACGTGTAATTATTAGCTCAACAGTTCCTAAATATAATTCTGGATTTTAAAATACCGCCTGTCTTCTTCTGAGAAAGGTTAAACTCTAAAGTATCTATAAATGAACCATTCTGTTTGGGTAAACTTTTTCTTCTCGTTACAATGCCTTGGAAGCGAGATATTCAAAGATTACAACTAAGTATAAAATGAAAGCAGCTCTCTGGCAGAAAACAGTAACAACCTATCAAAGTTTCTTTGTTTTTAACTCTGCAGAAATAAGAAATCGATCAAAAATATTGATCCTTAAATGAACCAACATCTCGCTACAAAACGGTTTCATTTAAGAGATCAGTTCCCTTCTTTTTGTTATTACTTTTGAAAGTAAACAGAGAGATTAATTATAGACTGTTCCGGGTGGATTTCTCGAATCTTGCTTTCCCGTGGAAGAAATCTCTTTGCTACGAGTTTACCAAATCATTTTGACGAGACAATTGCAGGCTCCCGATGTGAGCGATATTTTTTTCACGAAAATCTTTACTCACAATCTGTTGCCACCAGTTCATTTTCTTTCATTTAAATATATGTGACGTTGTTTGAAATAATCTATTCAGATTTCTTTAAGTTCCAGAAAAGATACATGTGATCGATTTCGAACTTTGATTTTTTTTTCTATATAATCTTTTTCGACACATTTACATAGAAAAAAACCAATAAAAACAGCTCAATTTATTATATAGGTACAACCACAAAGTTTATTGAAAATAAATTCTTACTTGTTTAATTTATCATTTTTCTAAAAAGTATTAAATAACTGATTTAGTTTAATTATTTTAGTTAAATTTACTTCCCGTTTTGCAGCGACACGAAGGTTATTTGGGGACAGACCTCGTAATTAATTTTGAGCCGAGGACGACACCTGAGCTGGCACCCCCTGTTCAAACTTCCGTGCCGCACCAGCGGAAGGACATTTGGCCCCGATGGATTTGGCGTGCACCAGGCCCGTTTCGGTGGAATCGGATTTCGGGCCTGGAACGCACCGGCTCCGAGGTAGAGACCTTGACACCAGGCCACCACGGCCCATTAAATAACCGATAAAAACCTTCCGTTTCCTTGTGAATATACACATCTTATTTACAAATAATTTCGTGGTTTTCTTATTTGAATTCAGTTTTAAAATGCAAATTTACTGAAAATAATTATATTTCATTACAATTATTCTGTTTTAATTCTCGACAGGAACATTCATGACTCTGAATATTTGAATTAAAATTGTTCATTTTATTTTTCATAGTACTTTCAGCATTATAAGCTTATTTGTTTGGAAATCTGAAGACATTTTTGTTTGAATTCAATAAATTATAGTTGTTTAGTGCTGAAAAATTTTCGCCAAAACATTAGAGAAAATGTGTTTTTATCTTTCTTTGTAATTTATTACGCCACGATTCAAATTCTCTGTACACTTGGTAAAATTGCTATAAAATATTGCTTTTCTTACGATAAATTCAGGCCCAAAGTTATTAAATTAGAGTTAAACCAAATCCCGCTGAGGAATTTCAATTTTCTTAAGTCAAATATTTAATTTCCTGTCAATTTATTGCTTCATCCAGCAAACGTTTGCGAAGTGGGATAGGCTGTTTCTTTAACATGCCTGTATATATTGTGTGGATATTCTACATACATTTGCTATTTCGAAAAACATTTGCTATTATTTTTCCCAAATAAACTTATATTCCTTTTCCGTTTAGCACAATTCATTTGTCAAGGCTTTCCCGTTTCCTATTACTTCAGTAAATATGTCTCCACTAAACACTCGATGACAACTCAAATAGAAAGTTATGTGCTGTACCATTACTCCCAATTAAATAAAACAGGAAATTATTTATTTATTTAAAAGAAACACACGCTACAGAGAGAACTCCAATGACAGAGTGCAGAAAAATGAGCATCAGACACACCAAAATACTAAAGATACTAAAAAACTGTTGGAAAATCAAAGGTTGTATACAGTCTTCATAAAAACATTAAAAATATGGTGAGAATATAAAAGTCGTGATCACTAAACCATAAAAAAAAAATTTACATATGCATAAATAATTTAAAAGTTGAACACAGACATTCACAGAGACATTAAGAAGCACTCTAGGATATTAAGAGCCATATACAGTCATCTCAATAACATAAAAACACATTAAAGATTTAAGAATTAAAATGAATAAATCTAAAACGACATTAAACTAGACATTAAGAGGCACTCTAGGATATTAAAAGCCATATACAGTCAAATAATAGCATAAAAACACATTCAAGATTTAAGAATTAAAATGAAGAAATCTAAAACGACATTAAACTAGACATTAAGAGGCACTCTAGGATATTAAAAGCCATATACAGTCATCTCAATAACATAAAAACACATTAAAGATTTAAGAATTAAAATGAATAAATCTAAAACGACATTAAACTAGACATTAAGAGGCACTCTAGGATATTAAAAGCCATATACAGTCATCTCAATAACATAAAAACACATTAAAGATTTAAGAATTAAAATGAATAAATCTAAAACGGTTTAAAAAAAACACTAAGGATTAAAAGTTGTATACACTCATTCACAAAACTATTAAAAACACACTAGGAATTTAAAAGTTGTAAACACTCAATCTTAAAAACACGAAAAGGCATATTAAAAATATCAAGTTCCCCAGATAACCTGATAAAAAATCTATAAACTCTATATTTTTGTTTATTTATTTAAAGAAGAAAATACACATTAGAAAGACAAAAATCCATTCACAGAGTGCAACGATTGAACGCAAAACGCTTGAAAAAACATTAAAAAATCGATGCAGAATTACAAAAATGAATGCAATAGAATGCTGAAAAAATAAAACGCATGGTAAATTTAGAAATAACGATTGTAAAAGGTAGATGGATGAATTGAATGAGTTTAAAAGTTGCAAGCAATTCAATTTAAAAACATCAACAGACATATAAAAGAAAAACGTCAAGTTCATCAGAGAACTTGTTGAAAATTCTATAAAATTGGTATAAAGAGAACTTGTTTACATAGTTAAATTTCAAAAACACATTTCGAAATAAACTTTTGTTTCTTAAATGTCTAGCAGGCACAGGAAAACGTATAGAACTAAGTATATCATTGCAATCAATCAAACAATTAATGACTTTGTAAAAGAAGAGAACATACTGTTACAAACATGGAAAGTCGCTTCCCAGCAATGCAAGTCTTATGGTTGGGAAGAGAGTTTTACAAGGTTAAGCATGGAGTGACCTCAGCGACTCTTATGGCACCCATGACCTTGGCGACAAACTTGGCGGCCATTTTGGTGATTTGGCGACAAATTAGGCGACCTTGGCGACAAATAGATGATTCCCGAAAATGCAACTTTCTCGATATTTCTACTAGGAAGGGAATACACGAAAATACACCATGTGACGTCACGGCCCGTCGGAGAGAATATTTAAGGACGGCACCTGGTTGAGAAAGAGTGTCTTGGTCTTTTGATCGACTGGTTACTTCGCTTTGAAGCGCGAACGTCTTCGGAGTTCTATCCGCTGTGTGAGCTAATCAGCTGGTGAGCTGAGCTGTTATTGTCGTTACTAGTTATTTGCTGACTGTTTGTGTTATTAGATATCAAAGTGCTGAACTGTCATTACCTGTGAATTGTTGTCTATTTACATTGGTAATCTGTGCAAGGACTATTGTTTCCTGTACCTGTGCTACGTGTTTTCCTGCATATTTGTAAATAAACCTTCATTCTTCATTATCCTACGTGTTGGACTGTTTACACCATACACCACAGAGAGACCTTTTGCAACAATACGGAAGATCACGGCTTGACCATAAACTAGGTGTATTAAAGATATCCAGTTGACGTGAATTACCGCTATATATTTAAAATTAATAGATATACTTGAACATAATTAAGGTTTAAACATTAATAATCAGTATTCTGTAAAACGAAGTCTAATATTTAAAACGAGAATTGTTCAACTGATAGAATTCTTTTTATAGCTCTAAGACGAGCAAAAACATTACAATCAATCAAACAATTAATGACTTTGTAAAAGAAGAGAACATACGAAAGATCACGGCTTGACCATAAACTAGGTGTGTTAAAGATATCCAGTA
>BGPR01002639.1:17184-46569 GCA_013235015.1 Araneus ventricosus
TTAACATTATTATCATACTATACACATTATTAACATTATTATCATACATATAACATGTTATCATACTACCATGTTTTGAGCTAAAGGTTCGAAACTTAAGATTTTTTTAAAATATGACCTATTTATTAATAAGCATAAAACGGGAGAGTCTGGAACATTTAATTAATCTCAATGCATCTTTTATACCAAAAGTAATATAAGACCCGATCTTATTTTCAGGCAATTAGAAAAGCATTAAACCTCTCCTACAGATTACGATAACATCAGTCCGTTTCCCAATGTGCGGTTGTCTGTTGCTCGGGGTTGCCCCTCGCGTCGTGATGTAATAGTGACGTCTGAAAGGACGTGACTCAGCGACAAATCCCTATCGATCTGTCGGGATTATTCAGGAGGAGAGGGAGGGAGATTTAACAACGAATCATTCCTTTTCTCTACAATTCCGAACCGAATGGGTCTGTTTCGCTGTGTGGGTGACATCTTGGATTTCGGAAGATAATTCGAATTTTGATTATTTATTAACTTTCTTGCATACGACCAGTAATGTGGGGTGGGTAAACACCCAGTTGGTAGGTAAATATTTTTGGGGTATTTACCCAAGGTCTGGTTATTTTGAAAAAAAAAAAATATGAATGGTGATTTAAAATGCAACATATAAAATTTATGAATTCCCAAAAACTTAATATTTTGCAAAAAATTACGTATGTTCGCAATTTTTAAGCGCGCTGAGGTACAACAAATTTATTTAACGTTTTTGAGTACGAAATATTACTCTAGATATCGCACAAAATTTCACTACACCTCTGGTTAATCACAGGAGTCCATCTGGAGAATGTCAAAACGAAGTTTTGTTTTGGGGATTGCCATAATTTCCGAAGCGCGTGTTTGCGGCTCGCTACAATTTCCGCCAATGTCAAACGCCAACCATACTCACTTGAGTAAAATAAGCGAAACGCTCGCCAACACACAGTCGTAATGTGCATTTTGAACTAAATATGCAATTAGAACACCTGTTTTTTAACCGATTGAGATGAAAATTGGGCAGAGATCTATAATTAATGTTAGCATCCGCGATATCAAGTTTTATTTATCTAAGCCAAAGGGCTTATGAGATACAAGTATGCGATTATACAGACCGACAGACAGTCAACCCGTTGACGGATTTGGACCAAAATTTTATGCGGACCAACATTCATGACGATAAAACTGTGTAACTAATTTTATCCATCTAGCTATTCAAGTTTTTGAGTTATAGTGTTCACATGACTTCGGACATACAGACTTCCCGTTGACGGATTTTGTCCAAAATTTGATAGAATCCTGCAAATTATGTACAGAAATCACATACCAAATTTCATCCCCGTAGCTCTAATAGTTTTCGAGTTATCGTGTTCACAGACAGACATGATTCCAAAATTGTGTTTTTCGGACTCCGGGAGGTCTAAAACGTGGAGATTCGTCAAAATCTCGAGTTCGAATTTTTTTGACGATTACAATACTTTCTCTTTGTATACTTCGTATACGAGAAATTAAAAATAAGTTCGCTCTTGCAAGGAGATTTAGTTCAATTAAATGAGGTGGTCCGGTATTGTCGAAGTTAGATCAAAATATATGGCATTTGCAGCCACGTGATTTTAACATTCCCATATATGAAATAAATGTAGAAAGTATGTTACAGTCAAGAATTAATCGAGATTTTGATCGATCTCGACATTCCAGACTTCCCCAGTCCATATTTAAATTAGGTGTATGTGTCTGTCTGTCTACCCAGTGAGGCCACGGTCAATTTGTGGTGGGATATCAGCTTCTTGACCGGAAGTTTCCTGGTTTGAAACCTGGTTCCACCAAAAATTAGTCGTGTCTGTGGGCCTGGTGTACATTAAATCTGTGGTCGAGGGTCAAGCATCCTATCGTTGGTGTGGCATGTAAATTTATTCACGATTTTCGGAGCCCTATTCGAAGATATAGAGCAAGATGACCCAATGGACAGCTGAAAACTGAATGATTATACATTTGCGTAGGACGCAAAGTATATTTTCTTTAGGATACCGCCTAAAAGAATCCTTCAGAAACTTTCAAAAAACGTTTAGAATCCGAATACTCAAACTATGAACAATTAAGGGAATTTTCTCTTTTCATACAAAAAAGAAAAATTGTCATTTGAAATTGTAAAAAAGTACATTTTCTTCTGGAGGCCTTTTCTCTCTCTGAAAAGAGCAGTTCTCTCGAAGCCTCCCAGCCCATATTTAAGCTTTCATGGCAAAGTACGAATAATTGGGTGGAATTCAGCTTAAAAAGTATTATTTCCAAATCAAACATCTGAATAGGCTGGTTTTTTTATATCATAATTATTCTGCGTAAAGAAATTTTTGTGAGATGTCGAATTCATCAAGAATTTTTTCCAATTTTACATTGTAAAATGTGAATGGCATAGTCTTCTTAAAAAATATATTCTTCATAATCGAATTCAATGCATCATAGAGTGGTTTTTCAATCAATAAATTATTTTTGAAATTATAGACATTAATTCAAGACTTCCAATACAATATCGAAATGTTTTTTAATTAATCGTATATTCACTCTAAGAAAAAGTTAGGATTCTTATATGTACTTCATATTCTTTTTTAATTAATATTGTAATTATAAAAAAAGAAGAAAAAAATGTTGCAGAAGTGGTCCACTGAATACTGCGTTCCAATTTCTTACTTGGAATCTGTAAACATCCACGAATATTATCTTTATTATTTTGAATTTCTAGGAACGAATTGCATTCATTCATAAATAAGAAAATAGGTAGCATCATCATCAACTACCAAAAAAACTTTGTAGAATAGAGAATGACTTAAACAATTTCAAATAAAGATAGAACGTGATAACTATCAACTAGGTTAAAATTTGAAAAGAGCCAGCGTAAAAAATTAGAACGCGTATCGTTACAAAGAAACAAGCCATAAAATTATTTCTGGAAATCGTTTGGCCGAACAGCTACTGAATATCATGCGCTTGATATGATTAATTTTAAGACTGGGATGGCAACACTTTATTGCAACGTTCTTTCAGAAGGCGTTGCTTCTAAGAAGACAGCTAGAATGGATCGTTTAAGCGATGTGATGATTAAGTTGGCCATTGTTACGGCAAAATGAAGAATTAAAAGCAACTAAATAAATGAAAAATCAATGAAGATGAGGTAAGAGACCTTCAGCTTCAGTGAAGTGAGACGAAGCATTTCACAATGCACAGACGTCAACGCATTTTTTGTTTTGTTTTGTGCAGCAAGCAGGATGCAGCTGCATAAGCTGCTTCAAAGACATTTAAAAGCAGCACAGATTTAATTTGACGCTGGGTGATAATGATTTAAAACCAGGGGGAAACGCACGCGAGACGAAAAATATGCACACAATGGGATAAGACTTACAATTACCTTCGATATAAAGATTTGCGTGGTATAACGACCGGCAAAGGAATTTTGTTTATTTACTTACAGAATGTAACTCCTATAAAAATGAATATATTTTTTTATTTTCTTTAAAATTTTATCAGAAAAAAGTTCGTGAAGATGCTATTTTAACAATACTCCATGCTTCTTCATCCATGTTAAACCAGCGGGAGTGGCCTCCCCTAAACTTTCTCGTATACTTCTCAATAATTTGTAATTTCCCTTCCCCCTGAGTGGATAAAAAAAATTCGAATCTGCTCTATTCCAAGAACTCAACAAGTTTCTAACACATGAAAACGACAAAACAAACAAAAATAAAATAATCCGAGCAGGATCAGAATCTCCAAAAGGGAGAAAAAGGAACAAAAGGGAATAAAAAAGCGCCAAGCAGGAGTCCGTCATAAAAGACGCTTAATATCATGCACAGAAGATTGCCTCCAGTACGCATGCGCGTGGAGACGACCGATTCTTTTCAAAAGTAAATTATACAGACCGACAGACAGTCGACCCTTTGACGGATTTGGCCCAAAATTTGATACGGACCTACATTCATGACGATAAAACCGTGTACCAAATTTTATCCATCTAGCTATTCAAGTTTTGAAAGGTTATAGTTCACAGGCCGTGGAACAAGACAGATAGACTTCCGTAGAAGGAGTGTCCAAAATTTGATGAAACCAACAAATTATGCTTTAAAGACCACATAAATTTCATCCCGTAGCTCTAAGTTTTCATTATCGTGTTCACAGACAGACAGCACACACACAGACACACACACACAGACAGACAGACAACAAAGCTAATTCCCCAAATTGTGTTTTTCGGACTCAGGGAGGTCTAAAACTGGATCTACTCAAAATGTCGAGTCTAATTTTTTTGCGATTACAATATCTCTTTGTGTTTCGATACGAGAAAGTAAAAAGTATTGAGAAAATGCAAGAAATATGTAAAAAAGTGAGCTATTAGAAGATTTTCATAAGCCTTTTCTTCCAAACCAGGATGGGGAAAAAATGACTAAGTAATAATTCACTTCATGATGAGAGAATCAATTTATGCTTACGTGATTCATGTCAAATGCGTACCTGTATTATTTTAAAAAAATGAGTGTAGGCTTTACGCATTTGTAGGGTTTTATTCCTTTGAATTTGTTGTTGTTGTAGAATGGTCCCATAGCGTAGCAACAAATCCATGAGCGAAGGACTCTTCATAAAGTGGCAGCTTCTGATGGTCAAGGCGACATGGAACTAGATGTAACCCCCATTTGTATTTCATGAAGGAGGGAAAAATTAGTGTTATGATCCAGGATGAAGTAATGGCAAAGCTAATGGTATAACATTTTGGCCTCATTTGCTTCTTCAACTCGTCATTTTCTTGTTGCAGGTCAGAGCGACTGTCTCACTCGACCATTACTTCACACTATTCATCATCACATTCATTTATGAAAAAAATTACAAAAGATTCAAATGCCATTCACTACCACAGCGGTCTAAACGACTAATCGCCAGCACACACATTTCCAGCAATCCGGACTGACCTTAAGGAACCTTACACGCAGCGAAACAAACATCAAAAGGAAACAATTGAATGCATTTTTACATCGTTATTTTATTTAATTTAGAGTTATTCTTGGTTAAAACGGAATGTCGATAACTGAGATTCTAGAATATAAATATTCAATGAAGTTTAACGTGGAACAATTCTGGACATTTTTATTCTAATTCGGGACCAATCCGGAGATTTTTTCCATCGGGCTAAGGTTTAAAACCAGAGACAGTCCCTGCTAATCCTGGACATTAGGTCAGTCCAGATACGAATCCAGAATTCGGGCTGGGGGGGGGGCTGGGTCATAAAAATTTGTATTGTCATGACGAATGTCAAAACCTCTTTATGTAAACCAAAAACACACTTTACACAGCTTTACTCACCTAACAATAAGAATCATAAAGAACGCTGCAATACTTTCGAGTTAATTTAATAAAAATACAATGAAATAACTAGGAAAAAAATGTTTCCGCTTCAACGCTACAAAATACAGGTGGAATGACTAGAAAAGTAGGAAAATTTTCGGCCTGATCAAAGCAATGATGTCACGTTTTTTATTTTTTTTTTAAAGGGAAATTAAGAACAAAAGTTGTAGTGTTTTAAATAAAATCAAATTCTGTTTAGCTCGGGGTTGGGCTGCAGCTGATAGTCCCGATCCACTGGGTCAGTCAACCTCATGATTGGATTTAGCCTCACAACAAGCACACAAAAGTAACAAATAAAAATTCCTAAACTTTTCAATCAGTATTCAACGAAACACAATTTAAACAAAGACTTCCCACAATCCCGATAACTTTAATTCTTCACATTTCCTCATGAAAACAGTTTTGCATCTTGATAATTCGGTCCTCAGGAAAACAAA
Organism: Araneus ventricosus; assembly: GCA_013235015.1. Taxonomy (NCBI): domain Eukaryota; kingdom Metazoa; phylum Arthropoda; class Arachnida; order Araneae; family Araneidae; genus Araneus; species Araneus ventricosus. The sequence goes on from BGPR01002639.1 coordinate 23,022, forward strand.
GGCATTAGAAGGGAAGACGCAAAAAAATAAGACGAGCAGGGTAACATTGACATTGAATTCGCCCTAGTAGTACATTCGTATCGTTTTACGTCTGCGAGTCGAGAAAAAAATGTTTTAACCGCTTTATTTTGATCGTGAACTTCTATATCTGCAGGTACTTCGTGCTATTAACAAAGAAAAAAAACCATAAAAGCCAGATTTAAAAGCAGCTTTATTCTATTTCCTGGTTTAATCGAACGCGTTTCCGATTATACACAGAATCTGGAATGTCTGTAAGCTGATAACTTAAAAAAATCGTTTGATTTATCAGAAATTTGATTTATCAAAGAGATATCATAAATCTATTCTGAAGATTAACATATAGGATGCTTGTAGCTTTTTTGTAAGTTGAACTCTTTAATCCGTGACCTGCTAGCCATCGATCTTTACTTTCTCTGTATGCGAAGTGCAGAGAGATTGCGTAATGAGCGTCTCTCACAGTCTCGGGTGGAATCAAAAAAATACCGACTCTCATGATAGAACTTTGCAGACTTAAAGGCAAATATTTTTATAGTGCCTAATATACATACATCATTTCTGCTGTGATGCATAATATCATTTTCCAATGGTAAAAAGGGACACGAAATATCTAACGTTTCAAACAAAGGCAAAAGACATGTAGCCAAAAGTCACATTGAAAAGAAAAAATAAAGACAAAATTTAGCTTAGAAAGAGGCACAATTTTATTCCCTCCTCTGTAGGAAGTCCTAACTCTCGATGGAAAATAAACTCGTCTCTATAAATCTTTGTGACCATTGTTAGCTGTGCTTTCCCAATGTATGTGTAGAACAACCCATCAGAAAAAACAGGAGCAGTACAAGAAAGATATCACAAATGTCCTCAAGAAACTAAAGTTATTCGTAAAGATGAAACTCAAAACCATTTGGGATTTGTATTTAAAATATATAGAATAATAAAAATATTTGAACAAAATGGATAATAGATATTAGCAGAAGCCATGAGAGATTCCAGTGCATCCACTAGTATAAGAACAGTCATGAGCAAAGTTCTCAGTGACTTCCCACCTTACAAGACTTTCGGAATCGACATATAGCCTGATTTTTCCAATATAATCAAAGACATATCAACAATGCAGTACAATTTTATTAATATAAATTATTTCATTATCACTATAATTACTTTAAACTGAATTTTATTTCTTACCATCGTTAGAGATTCAGTGTCATAAATAATACATTCTGATACACATAAAATAATATACATACATATAATATTTAAATAATACGAATAATAATCAATCCTTGGAAGCAACATATCATGCCACTAACATTTATTCATGAATGTGGACCAATAAAAAAATCACAAGTCTAGAAAGATCCCTCAACGGATGTTTCTTATTGCTGGAAATAATCATTATGGTGGGTATTTAAAATATTATGAAAAAAAAACACATCAGGTGTTAATTTTTTTAAATATGCAAACAATAAAAATAATAATTTTATTAATCTTTAATTTTTTACATTTAAAATTTGAGGAATTATTTTTATTTAGAGATCAAAAAATTAGAAATGTTTTTTAGAGTAGGTATTTGGCCAAATCATTATTCTTTATATCCCCTAATCTCGATGTTAAAAAAAACACTGCTTCGAAATTCAACTCATTTGAATTTCAGACTATTCTAATATATACACGGCATTCAGACGGAAAAAAAGGTTCTTTTATTCCTCATCGAGAGTACTTGAAAAATCGCAAACATCCGCTGGTAATATATATGCATAAATTTACAGAATTTTTTTTAAATCTATTAGGCTCGTCAGCATGTTAAATAAACAAATAATAAATGCAACAAAAAGCAATGTAAAATAATGAAAAGCAAGTGAAACTTGACTAATTCGAGATTTAATTTAGAAAATCTTTGTGTAAAAAGTGAATAAAGCATGAAAGAAGCAGCAAAATTCAACTAAGAGCAAAAAAAAAAAAAAAAAATCTATTTTAAAATTTACCACCTTTAATAAAGAATAAATAATGGAATATAAATAAACAGTGCGAAATTTTAATTAACAAAGTAATAATATTTACTGATTTTTTTAAAAATAGCATCATTAATAAACTACTTAAACAGAGATTTAAATAATTCAAAAAAGTGAGAAATATTTAATTACTTCTTTTGATTGAGTTCTAGAGTAATAAAGAACCTTACAAGTTATTTATTCACGATCGATGGAAACGCTAAGAAATGGGACAAGCAATTTAGAAATATAAAGCATTTAAATTTTCGTTCTTGACATTTAAGTAAGCGAATAAATTCGAATTACAGATTATATTTAGGCATTATGCGTATAGAAATTTTAAGAATGAGAAAAAATCGAATTACTTGAATTCCGGATAAAAATGTTTGGATTAACCAAGTTCCACAATAATAATAATGATTTATTCACCTATAGTAAGCAGGTTTGGTGTATAAAAGTCGCACTGTGCTTTATCAACTACACTCCGCTTTCTGGATTGAGATTTCTTTATGTTGTCTTTAACTTTACTGCAATTCAGGATAATGTCCATTCAGGTTTCCATATTAAGAAGTTGGGGGTTTTCTTGATGTAAAAACATGCTTTCCCCCGATCATGATGTCAGTCTACTTCCACCCCTTTTTTTCTCACGAATGGAACAATCCGAAGACACCATGAAGTACAGGATTCTTAAACTGTCCTGCTCGCAGCTTCAGGTTGGAAAAGAGATTATTTAGTGTATTTGTTTTCCTTATGTGGTATATTTCAATGTTTCTAGGCATAATTATCAAGATTTTGGAGAAATGCTGACATTTGCATAGAAGAAAGAACGCCCCCCAAAATGAGGAGCTAGATATATTTTCCTAAGCATTAAACACACCGACACAAAATAAATAAATAAAGATGTTACCAGAAAGATTAAAATATGTGATTTTTTTAAAATCAAAAGTGAACATATCCATTTTACGAAGTTGGTTTTAAGTGGATATTTTAGCTTTTCTCACTAGAGAATTAAGAACTTTAGACAATTTTACAAGGAGAAAAAAATAAGTTATGAGACAAAATTGAATGTTTTGCACCATCGTACAGTTGGGTCCTCAATTAAGAGAAAGTGTAACAAACGTTTTTTTTTTTAAAAAAAGCATGTGTTCTTTTGTCGAAAGCTGCTCATATGTATTTCTTCAAAATATTTAACCTTTCATTTTTTTTAAAGAAGCTTATTTTTTTTATGACATTTTCTCTTTTGAAATCAGGGAATGCACATTTTTTAATGAAAAGAATATAAAAAAGTTCCCAAACTTTATTTTTAACCAATGGTTGTTGCTGAGGTCAAGCGGCATAAGATTGTGACATTTCTTAGAATTCCTGAAACAGTTTAGCATTTGAATGTAATTATTATTAGCAGTAACAAATTTGCATTATTTTTAAGAGGCTAAATTTTACACTCTCAGGATTAAAGTGTTTCAATGCAATCACTGAATGTTACTGCTAGTCAAGTTTCTTTCACGTATAAAATCGATAATAGAAAAAAATTATATATAAAGTTGGAGAAAAGAAATCCATTCATTCATAAGCTTAGAAAGAAGGTTAAAATATATACACCGAGTTAATATTTGTCTCGTGTTGTATAATAAATCGCATCATTATATTGTATATCAAATTAACAGAATTTTTTATATAAAATATTTTTTTTTTAAAATATAAGATAAATATAACATACTAAATGAATGCTATTAAAAATTGTTAGCATCTCTCAAAGTTTCTTAAATCAATATTATAAAAATTCAATAATTATTCATTCCTTTTTTACATGTCGTGGAAAAATTTTCATTATGTTTTCTTATACTTAAATATATAACAATATTATGCAAAATAATCTCAAAGTAAACATTCAAATTTAAACTGTCTTTTCATTTTTTAATTATTGTTACTCAAGTCTTCTATAGAATTAATGTTATTTTTAGAATTCTAAGATATTAAGGAAACGTAGTATTGATATTTTCTCTTTTAACTCATCTGAAAGAAAAAGTAATAAGACTTAAGATGGGTGAGATATTTGCATTAAAACTCTTTACTTTCTCACATGTTTTAGTAAAAAAAGAAAATTATAAAGGAAGCCAAAAAAATTCGACATCGAGGTTTTGATGATTTTCTACATTAAGTACCCGAATACGAAAAAACATTTTCTGGAATTGTATATATGTCGTCGCTAAATGGAAGTCTCTGTAAACACATACCGATTTCAGTGTGTCATCATTTTCTCGTAATATCGACTGCCGTGGTCCCCGATTCAGCGCAATAAAACTCGTCAGTTTCGGCCTTGTCCAAGAGTCTTGACAGGACAAACCGGGGATGACGCACATTAGGGGTACACTAGAAAATCTGAAAGAACACTGCGCGCAGATGAGGAAACGAAAATTTCAGGATCCTGCAAACAGTGGCAGCTTATTTCTTTCGTTGCTCTCAGAATTTATGCTATTTTACTACAGAGAATTTGCCCGAACCCGGCAGTTAACAATAGTCACGCCGCGCATGCCCCTGAACTCAGGTGCTTGGCTCCCTATCGACATCAATGGTCTGCAAGAGGAATTTAAAAACCAACTTAATAAATAAAAGTTCACTTTGTTTTTTATTTTTTCGCGTTTCAATAAATAATTCTGCAAATGTTATAGTGCGCAGAATAAAATAGCTCGTTCGATTACTTTTCAAAAATTTGCTGACTCATTTTAGTCAATTTGCCGACTTCAGAAAAATCTGGAGACTCTCACCCCCCTACCCCATGCATACGTCCCTGGCGAAGTGTATGAAAATTTGTCTTGGAATTTTGATGATGCTCCACGTTTAAAGCTCCTAAGTCAAAAATACTTTTTCCAGTGTGTATGTCCGTGCGGGCGTGTGTGTGGTGTGTCCGTGCAGGCGTATGTGTATGTATGTCCGTGCGGGCGTGTGTGTGTGTGTGTGTGTCTGTGAGGGGGCGTATTGTGTGTGTCCGTGAGGGCGTGTGTGTGTGTGTCTGTGCGGGCATGTGTATGCTGTAATGTCCGTGCGGGCGGTGTGTGTGGTGTGTCCGTGCGGGCGGCAACCTTCAGCCTTGTGTCCCGTGCGGGCGATGGTAATGTGTGTGTGTGTCCGTGAGGGGCGTGTGTGTGTGTGTCCGTGAGAGCGTATGCTGTGTGTCTCCGTGAGGGCGTGTGTGTGTCCGTGAGGGCGATGGTGCATATGCTTATGTCTCCGATGCAGGCGGCAACAATATGTATCCCGTGAAGCGTAATACATGTAATGTGTCCATTGAGGCGTGTGTGTAAATATGTCCATGCAGGCGGTAACTGTGTGTGTGTCCGTGAGGCATTAATGTAATGTGTCCGTGAGGAGGCGTGTGTAATGTGTCCGTGAGAGAGGCAGTAATGGTAATGTGTCCGTGAAAAGGGGGGCGTGTGTGTAATGTGTCCGTAGAGGCGTGTGTATTAATGGCTCTTCACGGAGCATGTGTATGCTTATGTGTCCGTGCAGGCGATAAATAATGCTAATATCCCGATACAGGCGTATGTGTATGTATGTCCGTGCGGGCGTGTGTGTCCGTGAGGAGCGTGTAATAATATTCGGCGAGGGAGCGGTAATATCCCGTGAGGCGGTATTAATGTGTGTCCGTAAGGGGCGTGTGTGTGTCCCGTGAGGGCGTGTGTGTCCGTGAGGCGATAATATTATTATTAATGTATCCCGTGCGGGCGTGTGTGCGTATGTGTCGTGAGGGCGTGTGTATGTCACGTGTCCACGTACGGGCGTGGTAATATGTCCGTGTCCGTGCGGGCGTGTGTGAGTGTGTATATGTCCCGTGCGGGCGTGTGCGTGCGTGTCGTGTCAGCACGTAAAAATGCGATGAGCTAGATAAATGGAGTTCAAGAATGCAATCATTCCATAAAAACTGTAGATATGCATCAAATTTCGGACCAAAATCAACAAAAGGACATCAAATTGTCTGTCTTTATGTCTATCCGTGTGTATGTGAACACGATAACTGCAACGAGCTAGACGGATGATATTTAATTTATATGATATTGACGCCAGAATTGTAGCTCCGTATAAAATTTTTGGAGGTCTGTCAGTGAAACACAAGAGTACTGTTCTAAGGCGCCCATACTCGATTCTCTTCGCATAATAAAGCAAGCTAAACACAAAACGTGCCATATTGTGGAAGTACACGAGGAAGTCGAGGGAAGACTCCATTTATATCAAATATATCAGTGGAGCAAATCATGCTTACGCGTTAAAATGCGGACTTCAATTTTATTTTAAATTTCATTGCGTATCCTGCTGGAGGAAAAGGACAGTCACACTACAACATAAGACAAGGTAATACCATGACGCGCAGTTACGTTTGTCAAGGGACTATGACATCACTTGTATTGATTCCCATAACAGAACTTAGAGAACATATCAGTTCAGTCAGCCTGCTTTTGGGAACATGTGATTCCAGAATTTCTACAATATTTGGATTACGTTTCTGATTGCGGTCAACAAGAAATGTCAGGGACAATATCTTCGTAGCGCCTTCCTCTTTCAGTTTTCAGCAGTGGAAATAAAACTATTGAGAAAATTATCGTGATTTAAATATTGTCATTTCACATTTGCTGAATAATTAATTAAAGCCGTATTTATTTTTATTTATTTTTTAAATAAACATTTTTTTCAGTTTGGGATTGGGACAAAAAAAATTGGAGTCTCAGAAACCCAAGATGGGTCAGAATGGAAAAGTTTAATTAAGGCCACTGTGCTTCAAGGAGTGAAATTTTGTAAAATGGAAACCTAAAAAATATACATTGCTTGATAGCGGTGTCTCGACTTCAGTTTGAGGATCACTAGTTCGAGACTCGATTCCACGCGAAAATCATCATGATGATGTCGTATGTCAGTTTTCTTCACGGTGAGCATGGAACTTTGATGGGGTGTATTCATTTCCATTTGACAGTAGTTGAAAGTTCTAAGGGGTCGTTGTCTATAAGTCTCAGTAGTAAGAAAACAGCGTGTCGACCAGTAGTTAAACCCCCTTCGGACCGGTGTCCGGACATCAACTTTGGGCAGTCCTATTAATTCAATAATTGATGAAACTACATGTTGTTTTTATTTTGATTCTCGACTTTCTTATTAATATAATCTTAGCCGAAAGTTTTCGTTTCACATCTTATTTTTTAAAAATTTTCCAACAACTCGAAAATAATCGTTCTAGCAAAAATGGATCTCTGTAGGTGAATTTTTGTTTTAACGTAGGACCACGTTCCTCCCATTGGGGGGATGTCAGGAAGGAATTTGGATTCACACGCCAAACGCCACAAAAAAACGTTGTATGGAGATCCTCTAAATCTCAGTAATTACATATGTTAAAAACATAGCTTGATGTCTTATTTTAGAGATAAGGGTAAACAGCAAGTTGCAAAAAAAATGAAAAATTGGAATTGGTTCAGAGTTTGAAGAATTCAAAACAAAGCATTGACATATTAATATATTTTATTAAGAAATAAAACAATTTTCATTGTAACTTTAGTTTATTTATTTCGCCAATTTTCCATACATTAGTATTTCAGAAAACAAAAGAGAACTGAGTAACTGAGAAACAAAAGAGTCGCGGTAAAGTACACTGCCAAAAATGTCGTTTTTTTTTCCCGGACTTTCCGTATATTGACGGTTTAAAGCTGTTTTGTTGACAAAACGGTTTTTCACCATTTTCCACTCAACCGTAAACGGTTTAAAACCGTCAGTTCAAATTCTATTTTCGTCATACGGTATTGCTTTCGTACGATAACTTTCCCTTTTTTCTTAACTGTAATTTTATTGCATTCATTTCATGTTTTTTAATAGGGTTTTCCATCTCCATGTAAAACACGTGTTCTGGCAATAGTTGATTTTTACACCATAGGTGGCGCCACTAGAGCTATAGTGACTTTAAAACTCAAATAGATTATTTTTTACTTGCTTTTATGAAGTCTCAGGTGGTCTAGTGGTTACTTAGAGCAGATACCTTTTATTTCTATGAACGCGGTTTGATCCCCGGCTCGGAGGGTTAGAAGTTTTGTCACCATCTTGCGTCGAAATCGTCCAAATAAGTTCAGTTAAATTATATTAATTAGGTGGTGAAATTAATAATTAAGCCTTGATTAATTAATATTCCTAATTGATATACATCAACACGGCTCAACTCAGCTCAGACAGAGGAAAAACAACTCAACTCAGTCGGTGGCGTCCCTTGCTTCTGATGACTTAAAATTTTACGGAAAGCTTGATTTCATACGGTAAAACCAGTGTGACTACGGATTTACTTCGTAACTTTACAGGGAAAAACTTGTTTCGCATGGTAAAAAACCGTTGTGCCCTACAGGATTTACTTCGTAACTTTACGGTTTTGCACAACCAGCAACTGCCAGTTTAAAACCGTAAATTTTACGGGATTTTTCTGTAGTGTAGTCCTACGCCTTTAACATCAGCGGCTGTTTGAAAAAAAAGACAGACTCCGTCATTTTTTTTCAAGTAATTTCTTGTTTAAATACCTTTTACCTTTTAAAGGCTTCTGCAATATTTTATTATCCTTTATTAACCATTTTTAAAAGTGAAATTTGTGCTGACCACCGTTCGTCTTTTTCAGTTGGAAATATCCAGTGTGTCCGAATGGCCGGACATGGGATAACTTTTGAAATTTTTCTCCTACAGGCTTGAGATTTCATTTTTTGAGATACCCTCTGCAGTAGAACACACTACGCAAGGAAAAAAAAAAGTCTTAACTCTATTATTTCTTAATTCCGACTGAAGGGGTTAAAATGAAAGTAAGAATGCATATATTCCAGACCATCTATAGTATAACTTGAAATGAATTTCGATGAGAGAAAATCGTATACTGAAACAGTGGAGAATACTGATCATTCTCAGATACAGAAACCCTTCGCGCTTTTGCGCATGCATAAAACGGAGTTGATTTCATCAAATAAGGACGTGAAAAATGGAGGAATGTTTACTTAGCAGTACATGAAAACTATTTAATTTTCATTTATTGATTTGCTATTAAAACTAAGTAAAAAAATACCCCTAAACGGACGAAGGCCACGACCTAACAAGGACTCGGAAAAGCGCTCATCTTTACTTTCCGTCTTAAAATCGTCCAGAAGGGGCTTAGTTTAAGTTTTGAAACGAACAGTAAGTTAAAACAGATGGCAAATAGAACGAAATTTAAAATCCTTCCAGTTTTCATACAACGCTTTATAATTTTCTACAGAAGGAAGAAAAAATGAAGATAAAGGAATGGACAGAAAAAGATATAGAAGATATGAGATATAATTTCTCAATTTATGTTCCCAGGAATAAACTAAATAGATGATTCAAAAATCTAAGTAGATGGTGATTTTTTTTTTTTGTATCTATTATTCAGTCAGCTTTCATACAGCACCTCTAAGACTTTTTTTCTATTTTATTGAATTCTAAAAACATTCTCTGACTTAACTAAACTTGTGGTATAATATGATACTTCTAACGTGAAAACAGAAATAAAGAAAGATGAAATCATAGATTTAAAAAAAAATTAGTATCTCTTTTTGTCCCCCTTCCTTCTAAAGAATAAAACATGTTGAAACTTTAAAGGAATTTCCGTTCATATAGACAAATTATGCAACACAACATCGCAATTTTTTCACATTTTAATAAGTGATCCATACTAAATGATGAGATTCTTGTCCATCATAAGCCAGCGAATGTGCAGCTAAACATCCACATTACAAGATGTCCTCTCGTAAACATCCACGTTACAAGATGTCTCTCGCTAAACTTACATCCACGTTACGGATGATAAACATCCACATTGCAAGATGTCTCTCGCTAAAACATACATTACGATGTCCTCTCGCTAAACATGCACGTTACAAGACTCATATCGCTAAACATCCACATTGCATTGTCTCTCGCTAAACATGCACATTACAAGAATGTCCTCATTTATACAAACTGCAGTACAAGATGTCCTCTCGCTAAACATCCACGTTACAAGATGGCTAAACATCCACATTACAAGATGTCTCTCGCTAAACGTACACATTACAAGATATTCCTCTCGCTATACAAACTTTTTTTGTGCAAGATGTCCTCTCAACCTAAACATCCACGTTACAAGATGGCTAAACATCCACATTTACAAGATGTCCTCTCGCTAAACATGCATTACGTGTCTCTCGCTAAACCTGCATTACAAGATGTCCTCTCGCTAAACTGTCCACATTACAAGATGTCCTCTCCTTCAAACATCCACATTACAAGATGTCCCTCTCGCTAAAACATCCACATTACAAGATGTCCTCTCCTTCTTCAAGCACATTACAAGATGTCACTCTCGCTAAACATCCACATTACACGATGTCCTCTCGCTAAACACATGCACATTACAAGATGTCCTCTCGCTTTATACAAACGACACGGTACAAGATGTCCTCTTCAAACATCCACGTTACAAGATGGCTAAACATCCACATTACAAGATGTCCTCTATAAGCTGAAACATGCATTACAAGATGTCCTCTCCTTTAATACAAACTTTTTTATTGCAAGATGTCCTCTCGCTAGGCATCCACGTTGCAAGATGGCTAAAGCATCCACGTTACAAGATGTCTCTCGCTAAACATGCACATTACGTGTCATATAAACTAGGCAGCATGCATTTTGAGATGTCCTCTCAGCTAAACATCCACATTACAAGATGTCTCTCCTTCAAACATCCACGTTACAGATGTCCTCGCTAAACATCTACCACGTTACAAGATGGTACAAGCATCCACATTACAGATGTCCTCTCATGGTATCCACATTAATTGTCATCTCATAGGCCTTATCCACATTAAAGGTGTCTCTTCAAACATCCACGTACAAGAATCTCTCGCTAAACATCCACATTACAGATGTCCTCTCTTCAAGCATTCACATTACAAGATGTCCTCTCGCTAAACATCCACGTTACAAGTGTCACTCTCAACTAAACTTATATACGTTACAAGATGGCTAAACATCACATTGCAAGATGTCACTCTCGCTAAACAGTCATTGCACATTTACTTTGATGCATCTCGTAAACGTGCACATTACGGATGTCATCCTCTTCATTTGTGCACGTTACCAAAGATGTCTCTCGTATACAGAGCACATTACCAAGATGTCCTCTCGCTAAACATGCACATTACACGATGTCGCTAAACATGCACGTTACAGGATGTCTCTCCTTCAAACATGCACATTACCAAGATGCACTCTCGCTATACAGAAGCACATTACAGGATGTCACTCTCGCTAAACATGCATTACGTCACTCTCGTAAACATGCACATTACAAGATGTCCTCTCCTTCAAACATGCACATTTACAAGATGTTCTCTCGCTAATAAAGCACATTACAAGATGTCACTCTCCTTCTAAACATCCACGTTACAAGATGACTCAAACATCCACATTACAAGATCACTCGCTTAGAAACAGCTGCATTGCGATGTCCTCTCATTAAACATGCACATTACAAAGTCTCACTCTCGTATACATCCATTACCAAGTATGTCTCTCCTTCAAGCATCCACATTACAAGGTCACTCTCGCTAAACATCCACATTACAAGATGTCTAAACATTCATTACAAGATGTCCTCTCGCCAAACATCACATTAAAGGTGTCATCTCGCCAAACATCCATTAGTGTCATCTCCTTTAAACATCCACATTACAAGATGTCCTCTCGCTAAACATCCACATTACAAGATGTCTCTCGCTAAACATCCACATTACAAGATGTCTGTCGTAAACATTCACATTACAAGATGTCCTCTCATAAACATCCACATTAAAAGGTGTCATCTCGCTAAACATCGGGTGAAAACGAATCAGTTCCAGACGTGCTTGGAGCTGAGAACCGATTTCGAAATGGACCCCGAAATATGTCCTCTCTGTCTGGTTTCAAGCGGAGATTTGTCTCGGGGCCATTTACCGACAGGTCAAATCGAAATCGTCACAGAAGAATTGCAGGGTGTTCCGGATGCCGCGATCACTTTTCTGCTCAACCCTCCGGGTGGTTTTGCTCTTTGTTTTTCTTTTGCTCATTCCGCACTTTTGAGATAGATTTTATTTGTGCCCGTAGCTGCTTATATAAATATTTATCAAGCATTCATTAAACATTTGGTCTTTGAGACGTCAAACAAACGATCTGTATAGTAAGCAGTTGTCAGAAGTACTACTTTCTGTTTCAAAGGTTTCCTGAAACTGTACTATTCGAGATGCAAGATTGAATTGTAAATAAAGTACAAGGCAGGGCCCGAACCTAATTGGGGCTGACTCTATTCAGTTCCGGGAAATTCGGATTATCCAGTAGAATTCGGCAAAATATATGATATGCAAATGCAGTAGGTATTGACTCTGGAACTCTGTGAGGCGTGCGGAAAGCACTCGGCGATCCGCACGGTACAGTAACAAAGCAAGTTGAATGCAAAAAGAAGATATCTGAGTTCGTTTCTATGAATTAAGTTGCTATTCATTCTTAAAGAGCTTAATGTTCTATTTTAAGTTCGAAAAAACATTGAAGCTTTGTTTCGATTCGTAATTGTTGTTGTTTTCCTTCATTTTCAGTAAATTAAAAAAAGGTTTTCGATTTCCGGAGTTCCCTACTGTATATAGTTGTCTAATATTCCATGTTGCAGTTTGTCCTTCGCTTGCGCGGAATCAGGACTTCGCAAGGGAGGGGGGTACAATGGCATTGATTTGAAAAAGTTTGAAAACAAGAATCAACACAAAAGATGCAATAGATTCATTTTCCCTTTTTTCCTCCGACAATGACGACGAATCTAATAATGGTCACCCGCCGAAGAATAGTATTGGAACGCAGATGGGAATGAATAGGAGATGCATGTGATCACCTCGCCGCGAAGGTCGCTCACCAGCCATAGGAAATTGCAAAGTAATGCATCGGGATCGTAAGGAAGAAACTCTCGTTAAATCCTCGCTAGCAAAAAACTGTTTGAACTCATCAGGGAAAATTAATTTAAAAGGAATAAGAGACAACTGTTCTTGTTTAAATCCGACAGAAACGTTCAGTTATTATAGTGAAAAAAATGAAAATTATAGTAGTTAGAACGTCAGATGAGAATTTGAAGAAACTTATTAAAATTACACATAAAGGTGATTCTTTACTAAAATTTCTCAAACTTCAGTAAATTACTGAGACGTACGAAACAAATTTCTAGAACGGAATCGTTTGTTATTTCAGATTGTTTAACTGTTTTTACGATTATTCGAAGCCTATGCATTGAGAAATGAGTGCAAAAATCACCAAAACAACGAAATATTAAATAAAAATTTTCTAGCTTAAATTTTTAAAATTCTGACTTCGAGGTGCTTTTGTCACGCATTGCGACTACATGTGTGCCAAATTTCATGGCTGTAAGTGCGATAGATGTCTGGACATCGAAACTACGCACACAAACAGTTGCCTTTTTATAGAAGTATAGAATAAGTCCTGAAAAACACAATTTTGGAATTATGTCTGTCGGTTTGTGAACAGGATGACGAGAAAACTATTAAGGTTAAGAGAGTGAAATTTGAGTGATCTTAACACATGTTGTAGACTTTAAATTTTGAACAAAATCGTCAACACAAAATCTGTCTGTCCATATTCATGTGAACACGATAACTCAAAACTTAAAACTTAAATAGCTAGATGGATAAAATTGGGATACGTTTTACATCAGAAATGATAGGCTTCATCAAATTTCTGGACCAAATCCGTCGAGGTTGATTTCTGTCGGTCTGTAACCATATTTGTGAACATTATAACTCAAACCTAGGGCTTCGAAAAATAAAAATTTGTAATGACGTCTGACTACTTTTAATCGCAATTTCAGCAATCGGATGTTGAGACTGACCTTTGTGGCGTGTTTACACCGGAAAGGGAGTGTCGGAATGAGTCAGTTAGTGGCAGTTCTTGTTAGATCCTGCTCAGTAAATGTCAAAATCACTGCTCATTCTGAGTTTTTCCCTATTTTGATGAAAAATAACTCGCCGGGGCACCACGCAAAAGCGCGGAGGGGTTTCAGATCCGTTGCTAAATAGATCCATGCCCAATTTTTTGAAATCGGTCGCAAAAATGTGTTTAAATCTTCCTTCGTCTTTTCTCATCACACAATGTTATTGCATAATGGCGCGTTTCATTTCCTTGCCTCCTTTTCATTTCTACTACCTTCGGCTTTCGTCTTTGATGCTCGCTGGGGGAAGTGCCATTGGTGTTCTAATTAAAATTACTTGGTTTCAAAATTAGCAATTTTTATGCGCGCCAGGTGCGGGGAATGACACCTTTATTAAAGAATTGTGCAGAAAGTTTAAGGAGACCCTCCCGCTGTTTTCTTTTTTTCAAAGTGGGTTCTGTTTTCCTGAAATCTAAAGGTATTTGCAAAAGGTGAAGGGCGTAAAAGTCAAATGGAGGCCACGCTATATAGAGGCATATTAAATCTGCCAGGTAAAAAAATCAATTATGATTTAAAGTGTCGGTTCTTTAAAGCTTTCGGCATTTGATATTACTAACTGATGTGGTTTCTGCAATCAGAATTCAAATATAGTAAAACACACACTTGAAACATTTTCGTTTTAATCAAATTATTCGTTAATTAAATTTTGTCTTCAGAAAGAGTTAGAATTTTGCTTTAATTAATATAATATTCATTAATAATTCGTAATATAGTTTTCTTTTGAATAAACACCACTAAAATTGTTAGAATGATGTTAAGGAGTCATTGGATAATCGGAGCTTTTTTTTTTTTTTTGTAGTCTTGTAATTATAGGACTTTTTATTTCGCGCAGAATAAGCCAAAACAGGTCACTTCTTGAGCTACAAAATCTGTCTACAAACCAAATTTGTTCTCTGAAATTGCGCTTGGAAGGTATTGACGTAGAGATTAATGCATGCTTCAAATTTGTCGAAGAATTTAGAATAACGTTTTATCTATGGTAAAACATTCTTAGTATTGTCAAGTAGAAAGCCACGAGGTAATTTGCGATTACTCCAATTGGCTACCTTCAACTTGCAGGTGGTTGGTTAATGCACCGTGAAATGAAGGACAATAACAGCTGAAGAAAAATACCTCACGGACACTAAATCAAAGGCTGAATGAACAAAGCATGCTATAAAAAATCTTTATTTTGAAAATTTGATAATACGTACATAAATCGAATTTCCTTAGGAAAATTCATTGAATTCAGATGAAACTGGGATAATAATTTTCATTATGTTGCATTATTGTGGTAGAGAGTCAGATGGGAAATTTTCAAGATTAAGAAAAAAATAATACACTTTCTTTTTTTCAATCAAGGTTTTCCCACATAAAGCTTTTCAAAGAAATTAAGAGGAAAAAACTATGTAAAAGCTGGATAGAAAGTTTACAATTCTAAAAAAAAATATAAGTGCATTGTTGAAGAGTCTGTGGTTTTAATCACATTTTGGTCTAGAATACAACAAGCCCATGAGCCAGGACTCATGATAATAGGGAAATGGGGCATCTTCTCTTGGTCAAGCGCCTTGACCATTTTAGGGCTCAAGTCTGAAACCGGTCATTCACGATCACTCCACTCCATTTCACTTTTTGGTCCATTCATTTAAGCAGGCCATTCACGACTTCTCCACACAGCACATTCACCCACTACCAGTCCTCTCCTATCTCAAACCCTTCTCCGATTTCTTAGCCAGCGAACTCCAAATCTCCCGGGTTTTCACCGACGATCCCGGTTTCATGTGGGCAGTAGAATTTGTGTGGCGTGAGAGCGCTCATGAATGTTTGAGCATACATGCTCCAACATAAGGGGCGGTTGCCTTCTTGGAGGACTATCATTTGGAAAAAAGCCATATTTATTGTAAAATCCATTCACACAAGCTTATCAGGTAAATTGATTTCTAAACTTATATATAATGTAAGTAATTTACTTATCTTTAGAGGGCAATGATGAGACGACTCGCTGTCTGACATTTTAAAACGTTTATTTCTTGTTGACATTGAGATAGAAGTTAGCATGCACTCATCATGCACTACAAACTCAATATATCATTTATATATGGTTGGGCCTCAATTTGCAGGTGTTCTGCCCTCGTCTCACTATAGATGGATGTGTCTCTCATTGAAACCAGACCACTTGAGACCTTTACTTAAAATTCTCTAATGATACTTGTGCTCGGGAAAAAGGTAGCTCACTTACACGTTATAGGGTCTTAGAGTGAACATAGGTTCCCTACTTTCATCTCCTTATATAGGTACACTCTCTCAATGAGACCAGGCCACTTGAGATTTTGCCACGAGTCCGTGTGTCTGTGAAAAGGATGACACCTTGGAGTGTCAGCTGGGGAACTGACCTGGCAAAGCAGAAATTCAACTTACAAGAAAGGTTGAAGGAAGGTCCTCCCCCCTTCAGCCAGGCCGCATATGGCATTCTATTGCTCCGAGCAGAGTACCATTTAATAACACAGAGGACTCTGATTGGACAGCCGAATCGACGCCGCTCTTTGCACATCCCGCGTCAACAGTGAGACACGTTTCTTTTCAAAGTTTACAAAAAATTTTCGTAACGCAAAAGCCAGATCTAGTTTATAGATCTGTAAATATACGAACTACGCACTCTTGTCTGAGAAGTTTGTACTAGCGTCTCTAGCCTAAAATCAAGCTCACCTCATACATTTATGCATGTCAGACAATTCAAGTGTGTCTCATCTCTTTGAGAACAAGCTGTTATTTCTTTCTCAAGATAATGGCAGTTCTTTCCACGTTCTTCTCTAGAATCGTGAAACAGAATACCCTATTAACATTCTTACATCTCCAAAATATTTCTCTCTCTGCTTTTAGCAAGGAACAACCCTCCTGTGAGTATCTTGCAGCTGTCACCACCCTCGCGCGGAATGAATTACAGGAGAACGTGAGCGCCACGCCATCTGCGTAAGATAAGCCGTCTCTAATTTCAGAGCGGGCGACGATTCAAGACGTTGCGACATCGTCAGACGTGTCGTCTCGTGAGAACATCTGGCACATTTAATGATGTCTATGCTAGGAGACAATCGTTTACGCTCTTTTTTTGACGTGGAAACTGCTTATGTCGAGACGAGGTCGGTAGTTCCAGTCGCTGGAAAGGAACGTCGGCACTAATCAAGCAAGTGTCTGCCCACGGAGGAGCGGTTCTGAAAAAGTAACCCAAGTGTTACCTTTTCGGAAAACAGGTTAGGGGACATGGGCAAGATTGAAAGGATTTCAAGGTTGGTGTTCCTAAATAATCCAAAGCGGCTTTAGAATTAAATTGTTTATTAAATAGGAATAGGGAATATCAAATTGTCTCCAGATAATAAGTAAATTTTAAATAGTAAAAAAAATTCTAGAATTTATTCGGTGGGGGTCATCATCTCGCATGACCGGTTTTCAATTATTTGTGCTTTGGACATTCACTGTGAAACCCAGTCGAATGCCTTTGCTCCCTACACTAAATATACCGATGTAGTGTACCGGGTGTCAGTGTCCACAATGTCCGTGTTATGAAAATCCGTGTTGCTAGGAAAGAAGAACTTATGCAACTAGCGAGGCATTTCTCCCCTGGACTTAATCGTAGCCGCGTTCACAATGTGGCTTTGATTTGTGTTTAACTTCGTTCGAAAAAACGCGCCTTTCGTTCTTTAGTGAAGAGAATCGAGTGCCATTTTGGAATCATTGCGTTTCCCTTTGATTGATTTGGGTCCGAAAATTTGACACTCATCGTGATTTCGGTGTTAGATCATATCAAATTAAACTGCTTAACCTGTTGCGTCGTTTCATTACCGTATTATATGCACGAACAGACTGACCAGTCAACTTCAGTTGATGGAAATGCACAGTTCTGAGTGATGAAACTAGATGTCAGCTCGTTGCATTTTTGGGTGGGAAGTGAGCATGCGCAGAAACGGACAGACAGACTTCCCATGAGAGGTTAGGTCTAACATTTTTTTGGAATTCTACTACAATTTTTGGTGAAAACCGCTCACCAAATTACACTCATCCCACTCTTTCAGTGTTTGAGTTATCGTGTTCACAGGCAGACTAAGATGATTCAGAAAATTTTATTATTTTTTTTTACGAACGTAGGAATGGTCTGAGATATGGAGATTGATCAAATCTCGAGGTTGAATTTTTTTTGACAATTATTGTGCCTTTCTTTCTACGAGGGCCGGGGTAAGCTAATATGGTTTAGGTCTGGGCTTCGGGACTCCCGGTTGAAACCCGATTTTACTGCAAGATTCACCGCGTTTGTGGGCCTGATGCCGTTAAATCTGACCCCGTGGTCCAAGTTCTCCGCTGGTGCTCATGCGGAAGTTTGGAAGGATTTGCCAGCTCAGGTGTCCCCTCATCATCTGACACGCGATTCAGAATGACGAGGTCCACCTCAAAAGTATCCCCTCGAGTTGCTTCAAAAGCAGCGCATTAATAACTAAAAAAAATAAATTTCTCTTTTCTATATTATTTTTTTTATACGTGCGAAAGTAGAAAAGGAGAATATTTTTATATTTATAACTTTTGAAGCAATTTTCACCCAAAAGCTAAAATTTCATTTCGATAACTTCAGCTTTCTTCACCATTTTCAGTTATCGTGTTCATGGACAGACCGACGAATAGACGTAATTTTAAAAAATAGTTTTCGGACTCGGACCTCTACGATGTTTGGGTCTTAAAATCTCGAACAGGGTTTGTACGGCGATTGCAATGCTCCATATTTTTTATACGCAAGAAAGCAGCAAGATGTAAGATCTCAAAATCAGTGAAACTGCAAGTCCATTCTGCTCAAATGGCCTCACGATGGGGCGTTGCTAAACCTCAGAAGAATTTAAACACTCTGTGATAATAGAAAGACTAATACATTTTCTAGTAAATGTTGCTAAAAAAGAAGATATTTTTGTGTTCGTTAAATCTTAGAAAGTCTTTACTTTTGAGAGCAGGGCATATATTTTGTTTGTTTGCTGTGTTTATCTCTTTTCATTTCTTGTAGAGAAGACCCTTATAGATTATTTTTCGATTTCGGTAGAAAACTGCTTCAAGAAGGAACTAGTGGACTTTTTTATTTTTTCCAAAAAAAAGCAAACGGGCCTTATATCCTCAAATAAACAGCAAGAAAAACAGCTAAGCAACGGATTGATTAAAGAGTGAAATCTGTCGTTTTTACTCAATCAGTCCCGGTGCAGAAATATCGACACTGAAGAGGAGGGCAGCGTAAGTTGAGGTCAAAAAAAGTTTCGATCAAGTTGCCAGAAACTATTCATCTACATGGACGCATGACACCTTCAAAGTAATCTCTCTGCCAAATACAGAGTTCCCAGCATTCTCGCCGCTTTTTTGGAATGTGTCCCGTAAATTCCACTTCTCGAAAAGAGCCAGGTGCCTTCAGCGATGGATATCGCCGATCTTCCAGTAATGCTCTTCCGCTCTTGAAATTGTGCGTGGCACTTAAAAGCCTTGTTACCACGACATGTGGCTTGGCAAACCTCGGGTCGCTCGAGTTTGTTACGGACTGTGGGCGGTGGATCTCTCGGCGGCGCTCGGTGAACAGATGCACTGACGCCGTCTAACCACTCCCCTTGACGTGCTGGCTATTTACCGCCATAACGCGGAAAGCAACAGATGCACATCGATTCTTCCTGTTCCGACAATGGGGTGGAATGCTGACCGCAGTTGGGCTCTCGTGGAAAGAGGAGGCCGTAGGAAAGCGGCTTAAAGCATCTTGCATACTGTTTAACCAGCAGTTCGAGACTGCGCGACGGTTTTTTACACTGGGAAAGGGTCAGGCAGTGAGTCATATCAGCGCATTTCCGGGTTCTTTGTTAGATCGCTCGGTAAAATGTAAACATCACCCCTTCCATTCTACTTTCCCCCTATTTTGATCAAAATAACTCCACCTGGCGCCAGCGTGCAAAAGCGCGGAGGGGTTTCCAGAATCCGTTGTAAACAGCTGTGAAGTTTTGCATCATGTACAACGTCTCTGTGTGTATTGCTGAATTTCAAATAAAATTTCACATCAGCTCTTTGTTCAGTCTTGCAATCGCAAAGTGGTCGCAAAGCACAGGCTACTGGCAAACCATCGACTGCGCACAATGTCTCTTGGCACACTGACTTACGAATGTAGGCGCTCCTGTGACTGTGTGTACTTTTGTGCTGCTACCAGAATTAATTCTCAAAGAAACTTTTGATATCCCCTCATATGTCGGTACTACACGATTTCCGTGATAGGCAAGCTGCATTGCCTCTATTTCGAAACTAGATAATGAGGCTACTGCGAACGCTGGACTTGATCCGAGAAAGGTGTGACGTGGAGAAGGAAATGAAAGGTATGTGGAAGGCTGGGTCATTTCCAACAACGGCGAAAGAAGAGACAGGCGTCTTTCTTCCAGAAAATGTCTCATTATTTGGAATAAAGAGAAAAACTGTAAGGATAAACAGTTTTCGATCGGACCCTAGAAGATGAAAATGTGCGTATTAGATGCACTGTAAAATAATATCCATCAAATCACGGAAAAAAAGTACCGACAGCAGTGTTGCCAGCAATATTCGTTTCGTAAACATTTCTCCGTTTTCTACAGAAAATTCCGTTTTTTTGTTTTCCGTTTATACTTTTTACCGTTTCAGATTCTCAGTTTTTCTGAAATTCCGTTTTCAATTCTGTTTTTTTTTTTTTCTAAGAAGAGATTCCGTTGTTGGTTTTCCGTTTTTCAAGGAATTGTTTTCTGATTTTCTACGTTTTAATAGAATTCTTTTTTTAAGGGTCACATACTTTTTAGTGTCGAAAGATGCGATTTTGATAGTACCTGGGGAAGAGGCGGTAATGAAAGCATTTAGTGTAAGATCATTGAGTAAGTTGCACATCTATTTCCTGCTTCATAAGTTGAGTTCACTCTTAAACTTTAACATATATAAGCCCTAAGTCATTATGAGAGTCCCGGAAGAAAAAAAGCAGTTACTGAAGAGACTATAGCGAAAAGAGAAATATAATATTTTTTTGAGGGTCAAGGGGACTGTATTTGGATTGTGATGAAACGCTAGCTCGGACGGAGAAAAGCAGTAGAGCTGGCTTCATGTATCAAAGCACGTAGATTCGATTTCCAATCAAAGAAGTGTTTTCTGGAGGGAGGCCAGAATGAGTAACACCCACATCTTTTTTTTTTGAGTATAAGGGCGGATAAGAAAATACCTGTTGTAAAATCAATCTAGAAGAAAAAACAAACATTAAATGACCACATAAGAATAGAGATTCCTCACCGATAAAGAAAGTCAACAGCAACGCCATGTTGTTATTAATACAATTGCTGATGTAAAAAGCAGAATGCTCTATATAAATACAGAGGAGTTGTTCGCTTTTTTTATTTTTAGAAAGATTTTTATGGTGTTTTAAGAACTATTTTACATTTTTTTGTATTATTGTTTGAAATGTTTAGTTCTATAACCTGCGTTCTTAACTGTATCTTTCTACTTCGTAACTTCCATGGCAATAAAGATTTTGTGATATCCGGAGGTATTTTTGTCCCATTTCTCTTCAAAAGAATTTCAAAAGTCCAGAAAGGTTGTAGATCGACGTTTTGGATAATGCGGTTTTAAAGATTCAAAATCTAAAAAGCTTTCAACAGATTGTTTAGAACCTATTTTCCAGGAATAATAGCCAATGAAGGTTATAGTCTTAATACCCGCTACCTTCTCCTTTTCCAGGAAATTAACACTGGGTTGTGATGTGCGGCTGCTTGCTTTTGTTTTTGGGTAAGTTCCACTGATTGATGGCATGGGTGGGTAAAGATATGTTATTTCATATTTGAAGATTGTAGATAAAATATGCTCCTGATAGTATGTGGAGTTGAACCTAACATTTTTAACCATTCTCTTTACTTTTATTTTGTCATTATATGAAAAATCAGCAACATAATTCCCTAGGAAATAAATCCCTCATAATTTCCCTGAGCTTTCTTTAGATTCCTTAAAACATATTTTAAAATATTTTCTCCTCTTTGATAGCTAATGATGAAATTTGTTTCTTGCAGCCATTAAATGAACTCCAAGCTTCATCTATTTGCAACATTTTTTCCATTTTTGTTTCGGATGATACTTTTATAAAAGGAATTCTGCGGCGTGTTCTGCGTTCAGTGATGCGACGTGGGAAAGACAATAAAATTGTATTTTGGACCTTTTGTGATTCAAATCAGTGTTAAATAATTTTGTTTACAGTTGATACACAAGTATTTTAATGATTTTTGCAACAAACATTTGACTTGGGTTTTAAAATTAAATATCTCCTCTATCATCAATATTCAAAAGAACGGGTTTTCCTTGAATGGGTATTTGAGACAATTTTCTGAAACTGAACGATTTTTCTTTATTGCTAAACTTATTATCTGCTGTAGCTTTTCAGATATAAAAAATCCATGGCTTTACTGGCATGTTTTTGTCAATTGAATAAAATGGAGCTTTCTTTGGAAGAACAAAAGCAGCCTTCATCCATAAAACTGCTAAAAGCGCTATTTTGCAGTAATAAGGTACATGTTGCAAATGATAACTTATAACTTCAAATTGTAATTGTTGTGAAAATTAATCCGTCAATTTTGACGTGTTTAAATAGATATATATACGAAATGTTTAACATTGATTAATAAATAAAATAAGCATATATGTTTATGAAAGGAAATATAAGCACACATTTACATATTTATTATTTAAAAACCTCTTAAGGTTAAAGAAAATCTAGTAGATATAATCTAGATTGATAGAAATCGGTTTCAAAACAAGCACTTCTCTGCTTGTCAAACGTTTTAGTATTATTAAATTATATCATCACGGTGCACTATTAGACGCATTGTGGCGTCAAACTATATCACCTTGCGATATACACTGACGTAATTTCTTTTCCTAGCCAGAAACAGAACTTAATTTGAAATATGTAATTTAATACCATTTAAAAATTTCTCAGGAACTATGATCATAGCGAGATAAATTTTATATCAATCGATAGCAAATTTTATTTCACTATTTTAGAGTTATTAAATTTGAAATTAGGACGTTAATTACTCTTTTAAATTTATTACTGAAATTTAGGTTATCTAGAGTGAATAAAATAACATTTAACGTCTCCTTGGTACTTTCATGAAACCGAGTTTTTTTATTGTTGGTGACGTCAAGAGCGTTGCCAAAAGAGATCTAGACTCATATTAATAATAAGGAAGGTGAAGTTAAATTTAAACAAGCCTTATCAAACTTTAAAACAAGCCTTATCCTTTAAAAATTGAATTAAATATAATTGTCCAGATAAATTTTTCCAGTATCTTAAGGCGATATTCAGTGACACGTTCTGAAGGAAAAAACACGGGGACATATTCAAAACCATCCGTACCTTACACTTCTCAACGCACGACCTCAAGGGACTTCAGAAACTTCAGCACCTTAACTTTCAAATCACTCCGAATGGTGATTATAATCTAAAGCAGAGAATCCCTCCTGTATTTCTCACAGCCTACCTTTGCAC
>BGPR01002639.1:46594-114863 GCA_013235015.1 Araneus ventricosus
AGGAGTTCGTTTCTAATGAATTACAAAAGTTGTATTCATTCTTAAAGAGCTGTTAGATAGTTTTTTAAGTTCTGGAAAAAACATTGGACTTTGTTTCTGATTCGTAATTGATGTTTTTTCCTTCATTTTCAGTAAATTAAAAAAAAGTTTTTTCGCATTTCCGGAGTTCCCTACTGTATATAGTTGTCTAATATTCGTTGCTAGTTTGTACATTGCGTTGCGCGTGGAATCAGGACTTCAGGTAAAATGGAGGGGGTAAATGCTTGTATTGAAAAGTTTTGAAAACAAGAATCAAAACAGCAAAAGACTGCACATAATTCATTTTCCCTCTTTTCCTCACGACAATGACGCGAATCTAATGAATGCGTCACCGCCGAAAGAATAGTATTGGTAGACGCAGATGGGGAATGAAACGTAGGAGATGCATAGTGACGTCACCTGCCGCGAGGTCGCCACCAGCCAATGAAATTGCAACATAATGCATTCTGGATCGTAAGAGAAATCTCGTTAAATCTCGCTAGCAAAAAACTGTTTGAACCTATCAGGGAAAAATTAATTTAAAAAAGGAATAAGAGGAACTCGTTCTTGTTTTAAATCCGACAGAAACGTTCCAGTTATAAGCTGGAAAAAAAATGAAAATTATAGAGATGTTAGAACGTCAGATGCGAGAATTTGAAGAAATCCTTATTAAAAATTACATAAAGGTGACTATTTACTAAAAATTTCTCAAACTTCAGTAAATTACGCCAGACGTACGAAACAAATTTCTAGAACGGAAATCGTTTGTTATTTCCGATGGTTTAACTGTTTTTTACGCACAATTATTCGAAGCCATGCTATTGAGAAATGAGTGCGAAAAATCACCCAAAACAACACGAAATATTAAATAAAAATTTTCTAGCTTAAATTTTAAAATTCTGACTTCGAGGTGCTTTTAGTCACCATTACGACTACATGTGTGCCAAATTTCATGGCTGTAAGTGCGATAGATTCGTCTGGACATCGGAGACACACACGCACACAAACATTGCCTTTTGTAAGTATAGAAGTTACAGTCCTAAGTCCGAAAAACACAATTTTGGAATTATGTCTGTCGGTTTGTGAACAGGATGACTCAAAAACTATTAAAGTTAGAGAGATGAAATTTGGTATGTGATCTTAACACGTAATTTGTAGGTTTCTTTCAAATTTTGAACAAAATCCGTCAACACAAAATCTGTCTGTCCATATTCATGTGAACACGATAACTCAAAAACTTAAAACTTAAATAGCTAGATGGATAAAATTTGGGATACAGTTTTAGCATCAGAAATGTAGGCCCGCATCAAATTTTGGACCAAATCCGTCGCAGGGTTGACTATCTGTCGGTCTGTATAATCGCATATTTGTGAACATTATAACTTCTAAACACTGTGGCTTCGAAAAATAAAAATTTGTAAGACGTCTGCTAACTTTAATCGCACTGTTCAGCAACGGATGCCGAGACTAGCACTTTTGTACGATTTCACACCGGAAAGGGATGTCAGGCAATGAGTCGTATGAGCGGAGTTCTTTGTTAGATCCCGCTCAGTAAAATGCAAACATCACCCTTCCATTCTGCAGTTTTCCCCCTATTTTGATGAAAATAACTCCGCCCGGGGCGCATATAGGCATTCTGTACTCGAACAGAGCACCATTGTAACTTTGGAGGGCTCTGATTGGACAAGTGAATTTGACGTCACTCTTCTGCACATCGCACCAATAGTGAGACATACGTATCTTGTTTAAAGTTCTTCCATATTCTTTTATCCATGAATACACATCGGAAACACTTTTAAGGTTGCTTCGAACGATGGTTTCATCTTCAACGATTTTAACAACTTCGTTTACAAAAGAAGGGGGAAGATTGGAATTCTGAATAGCCATGGCGTATTACACAAAGAACATTTCGCTATCTCTAGTTGAAAGAATAAGGCAGAGCATGGTCAAAGGTAAACAAACAACAAAGCATAGTTCCGTCAGATTCGCTTGTCCAATCAGAGCCCTCCAAACTTACAATAGTGCTCTGCTCGAGTACAGTATGCCTATATGCGCCCGGGGCATACGCAAAAGCGCGGAGGGTTTCCGAATCCGTTGCTAAACAATAGATCGATGCCCAATTTTTGTTTCAATCGGTTGCAAAAATGTGTTCAAATCGCCTATTCGTCTTTTCTCATCACACAATGTTATTGCATAATGGCGCGCTACATTTCCGCTACTCCTTTCCATTTCTACCTTCGGCTTTCGTCTTTGATGCTCGCTGAGGGAAATTCGTGGTGTTCTAGACCAAAAAATTAGCAATTTTTATGCGCGCCAGGCTGCGGGGGAATGACACCTTTATTAAGGAGTATACGAGAAAGTTTAAGGGAGACCACTCCCGCTGTTTTTTTTTTTTTTTTTTCAAAATTGAGTTTATGCTGTTTGCACAATCTAAAGGAGTATTTACATAAAGAGTGAAGGAATGACAAGAGTCAAGTAGGCCACGCTATATTAAATCTACCAGGTAAAAAATTTAATTATTGATTTAAAAATTAATCAGTTCTTTTTAAAGCTTTCGGCATTTTGATATTACTGACTGATGTGGTTTCTGCAATCAGAGATTCAAATATATAGTAAAACACACTTGAAACATTTTCGTTTAATCCAAATTATTCGTTAATTAAATTTTGTCTTCGAAAGAGTTAAATTTTGCTTTAAATTAATATAATATTCAATTAATAATTCGTAATATAGTTTTCTTTGAATAAATTTTCATTAAAAATTGTTAGAATGATGTGGAGTCATTGGATAATCGGAGCTTTTTTTTTTTTTTTTTGTCAATCCTTGTAATTATGAGACTTTTATTTCGCGCAGAATAGCCAAAACAGGTCACTTCTTGAGCCATAAAATGTCTCACAAACCAATTTTGTTCTCTGAAATTGCGCTTGGAAGAATAATTGACATGGGAATGTACATGCTTCAAATTTGTCGAAGAATTTAGAATAACGTTTTTATCTAACAATGACAAACATTCTTAGTATTGTCAAGTAGAAAGCCACGGGTAATTGCGGAAAAATTGCTCAAATTGGCTACCTTCAACTTTGCAGGTGGTTGGTTAATGCACCGTGAAATGAAGGACAATAACAGCTGAAGAAAAATACTTCACGGACACTAAATAAAAAAGGCTGAATGAACAAAGCATGCTATAAAAAAATCTTTATTTTGAAAATTTGATAATGCATTGCATAAACATCCGAATTTCCTTAGGAAAATTCATTGAATTCAGATGAAACTAGGATAATAATTTTCATTATGTTGCATTATTTGTGGTAGAGAGTCAGATGGAAATTTTCAGATTAAGAAAAATAGTAATACACTTTCTTTTTTCAATCAAAGGTTTTTCCCCCTCAAAAGCTTTTCAAAGAATTAAGAGGAAAAACTATGTAAAGCAGGATAAGTTTTACAGATCTAAAAAAAAATATAAAGTGCAATTGTTGAAGAAGTCTGTGGTTCCAATCACATTTGGTCTAGAATACCTAGCCAAACCCATGATCCAAGGACTCATGATAATAAATGGGGCATCTTCTCTTGGTCAAAGCGCCTTTGACCATTTGAGATAGAAGTCTGAAACCGGTCATTCACGATCACTCCACTCCATTCCACTTTTTGATCATTCATTTAAGCAGGCCATTCATGACTTCTCCACACAATGCACATCCACCCACTACCAGTCACTCCTATCTCCAAACCCCGCTTCTCCGATTTCTTAGCCGAACTCCAAATCTCCAGGTTTTCACCTTGACGATCGGTTTCCGTGTGGAGCGGTAGAATTTGTGTGGCGTAGAGCGCTCGTGAATGTCTAGGCTTACGTAGCTCCAATATAAAGGGCAGGTTGCCTTCTTGGAGGACTATCATTTGGAAAAAAGCCATATTTGCGTAAAATCCATTCACACAAGCTTATCAGGAGTAAATTTATTTCTAAACTTATATATAATGTAAATGTGAGTTTACTTATCTCTAAGGGCAATGATGAGACGACTCGCTGTCTGACATTTAAAACGTTTTATTTTCTTGTTGACATTGAGATGAAGTTATCATGTACTCATCATGCACTACAAACTCATCATATCATTTATATAATAGTTGGGCCTCAATTTGCAGGTGTTCACCCTCGTCTCACTATAGGTGGATATGTCTCTAATTGAAACAGACCGCTTGAGACCTTTACTTAAAAATTCTCTAACCGTGCCCTGTGCTCGGGAAAAGTTGGCACCTTACGTTAGAGGGTCGCATAGTGAACATGAGTTCCCTACTTTCATCTCCTTATATGAGTGTACCTGTCTCAATGAGACCAGGCCACTTGAGATTTTACTTACGAGTCCAAATGTGTCATGAAAAAGGATGACACCTTACGCTGGAGTGTCGCTGAGGGAACTGACTTTCTAGCTTAAAGCAAGAAGTCAACTTACAAGAAAGGTTGAAGGAAGGTCCTCCCCCTTCCGGCCAGGCCGCATATGGGCATTCTGTACTCGAGCAGAGTACCATTGTAACTTTAGAGGACTCTGATTGGACAACCGAATCTGACGCCACTCTTCTGCACATCGCATCAACAGTGAGACACGTTTCTTTTTCAAAAGTTTACAAAAAAAATTTTTCGTAACGCAAGAAACAGATCTAGTTTTATAGATCTGTAAATATACGAACTGCGCACACTTGTCTGAGAAGTTTGTACTAGCGTCTCTAGCCTAAAATAAACTCACCTCATACATTTATGCATGTCAGACAATTCAAGTGTGTCTCATCTCTTTGAGAACAAACTGTTATTTCTTTCTCAAGATAATAAGCGAGTTCTCACGTTCTTCTCTAGAATCGTGAAACAAGAATACCCCTGTCGCATTCTCACATCTCCAAGAATATTTCTCTCTCTTTCGCACCTTGAAGACAACCCTCCTGCGAAGAGTATCTTGCGACTGTCACCACCCTCGCGCGGAATGAATTACAGGAGAACGTGAGCGCCACGCCACGTCACAAGTGACAGATAAGCCGTCGTAAATTTCAGAGCGGGCGACGATTCAAGACGTTGCGACATCGTCAGACGTGTCGTCTCGTGAGAACATCTGGCACATTTAGCCAGGTAATCGCTTAGGTAATCCGTTTACGCTCTTTTTTGACATTGAAACTGCTTATGTCGAGACGAGTCGGTAGTTCAGTCGCTGGAAAGGAACGTCGACACTAATAAAGTGTCACCCACGGAGAACGGTTCTGAAAAAGTAACTTAATAAAGCGTTACCTTTTCGGAAAACAGGTTGGGGGACATGAATAAAGATTGAGGATTTCAAGGTTAATTGTTCTAATTAATCAAAGTATTCATAAATGAAACTGTTTAATGAAATAGTAATAGAATATCAAAATTAATGTCTCCGAATAATAAGTAAATTTTAATAGTAAAAAAATTCTAGAATTTATTCGATTGAAATTAAATAATACTAACATGCCAATGCAGTCTTCAATTAAACTGTGCTTTTAACACTTTCATTGTGGCTTAGTCGGGCTCTTTTTGCACTTCCTACACTATTATACCGATAACTAGTGTACCACGGGTGTCAGTATACAATGTCGTGTTATGAAAATCCGTGTTATACGAGAAGAAGAACTTATGCAACTAACGAGAGCATTCTCCCCTGGACTTGCTCGTATACGTTCACAATATGGCGCGATTTGTGTTTAACTTCGTTCGAAAAACGCGCCTAGTTCTTTAGTGAAGAGAATCGAGTATGCATTTTGGAACCGTACGTTTTCCCTTTGATTGATTTGGTCCGAAAATTTCACACTCATCGATGATTTCGGTGTTAAAATCACGGATCAAATTCATCTATCCAACCTGTTGCGTCGTTTCGTTACCGTGTCCGTATGCACAGAACAGACAGACTGACAGTCAACCAGTTGATGGAGATGCACAGTTCTGGTGATGAAACTAGATGTCAGCTCGTTGCATTTTGGAGTGGAAGTGTGAGCATGCGCAGAAACGGACAGACAGACTTCCCGTAGAAGGTTAGGTCTAACATTTTTTTGGAATTCTACAATTTTGAGGTGAAAACCGCTCACCAAATTGCACTCATCTAACTCTTTCAGTGTTTGAGTTATCGTGTTCACAGGCAGACTGAGATGATTCAGAAAATTTATTTTTTACGAACGTGGAATGGTCTGAGATATGGAGATTGATCAAAATCTCGAGGTTGAATTTTTTGACAATTATTGTACCTTTTCTTTCTACGAGGGCCGGGGTGGCCTAATGGTTAGGTCTGGGCTTCGGAGGACTCCCGGTTCGAAACCCGATTTTACTACAGATTCACCGCGTTTGTGGGCCTGATGCCCGTTAAATCTGACGTGGGTCAAAAGTTCTCCCGCTGGTGTCATGCGGAAGTTTGGAGAGGGATTTGCCAGCTCAGGTGTCCCCTCATCATCTGGCCGCGATTCAGAATGACGAGGTCCACCTCAAAATATCCCTCGAGTTGCTTCAAAACGGCACGTTAATATAACTAAAAAAAACTAAATTTCTCTTTCTATATTATTTTATACGTGCGAAAGTAGAAAAGGAGAATATTTTTATATTTATAACTTTTAGAAGCAATTTTCACCAAAACCTAAAATTTCATTCGTCAACTTCAGCTTTCTTCACCATTTTTCAGTTATCGTGTTCATGGACAGACCGACAGATAGACGTAATTTTAAAAAATAGTTTTTTCGGACTCGGGACCTCTACGATGTTTAGATTCATTAAAATCTCGAACAGGAATTTTTTGACGATTGCAATACTTTCCATATTTTATACGCAAGAAAGCAACAAGATGTCGAATGTCCAAGATCCGAGGTGAAACTGCAAGTCATTCCTGCTCGTATCACGATAGGGCGTTGCTAAACCTCAGAAGAATTTAAACACTCTGTGATAATAGAAAGACTAATACATTTTCTAAAGTAAATGTTGTAAAAGAAGAAGATATTTTTGTGTTCGTTAAATCTTAGAAAGTCTTTACTTTTGAGAGAGCAGGGCATATATTTTGTTTGTTTGTGTGTTTTATATTTTCATTCTTGTAAGAGAAGACCCACTTTTCGATTATTTTCGATTTCAGGTAGAAGCTGCTTCAAGAAGGAATGGTGGACTTTTATTTTCCAAAAAAAAAGCAAACGGGCCTTATATCTCAAATAAACAGCAAGAAAAACCTTCATGAATAACGGATTGATTAAAGAAATTGAAATCTGTCCGTTTTACTCAATCGGTCAGTGCAGAAATATCTGACACTGAGAAGAGGAGAGCAGACGTAAGTTGGGGTGTCAAAAAGTTTCGATCAAGTTGCCAAGAAACTATTCATCTACATGGACGCACTGACACCTTCAAAGTAATCTCTCTGCACCGAAATACAGAGTTCCCAGCATTCTCGCCGCTTTTGGAATGTGTCCCGTAAGTCCACTTCTCGAAAAGAGCCGAGTGCCTTCAGCGATGGATATCTCGCCGTCTTCCAGTAATGCTCTTCCGCTCTTGAAGTGTGCGTGGCACTTAAAGCCTTGTTACCACGACATGTGGCTTGGCAAACCTCGGGTCGCTCGAGGTTCGAATTTACGGACTGTGGGCGGTGGATCTCTCGGCAGCGCTCGAGTGAACAGATGCACTGACGCCGTCTAGCCACTCCCCCCCCCCCTTGACGTGCTAGCTATTTACCGCCATAACGCGGAAAGCAACAGATGCACATCGATTCTTCCTGTTCCGACAATGGGGGTGGAATAACACGAACCGCGGACGGAGCTCGTGGAAAGAGAGGCCGTAGGAAAGCGGCTTAAAGCATCTTGCATACTGTTCAGCAACGGATTCCGAGACTACCACTTTTTGACGGTTTTACACTGGAAAGGGGTGTCAGGCAATGAGTCATATCAGCGCATTTCCGGAGTTCTTTGTTAGATCACGCTCAGTAAAATGTAAACATCACCCTTCCATTCTTCACTTTCCCCCTATTTTGATCAAAATAACTCCACCTGGCGCATGTGCAAAAGCGCGGAGGGTTTCCGAATCCGTTGCTAAACAACAGCTGTGAAGTTTTTGCATCATGTGCAACGTCTCTGTGTGGCATATTTGTGAATTTCAAATAAAATTTCACATCAGCTCTTTGTTCAGTGTTGCAATCGCAAAAGTGGTCGCAAAAGCACGAGCTGCACAACAACCATCATTGCGCACAATGTCTCTTGGCACACTGACTTACGAATGTAGGCGCTCCCTGTGACTGTGTGTGCACTTTGTGCTGCTACCAAAATTAGTCTCGAAACTTTTTGATATCCCCTCATATGTCGGTACTACATTCCGTGATAGGCAAGCTGCATTGCCTATTTCGAAGCTAGATGGCGAAACACTGCGAACACTGGACTTGATCGAAAAGAGTGTGACGTGGAGAAGGAAATGAAAAGAACATGTGGAAGGCTGGAAGGGTCATTTCCAACAACGGCGAAAGAAGAACAGGCGTCTTTCTTCAGAAAATTTCTTAATATTTGGAATAAAAAGAGAGAAAAACTGTAAGGATAAACAGTTTTTCGATCCGGACCCTAGAAGATGAAAATGTGCGTATTAGATACACTGTAAAAATAATATCCGTCAAATCACGGAAAAAGTACCGACAGCAGTGTTGCCAGCAATATTCCGTTTCGTAAAGCATTTCTCCGTTTTTCTACAGAAAATTCCGTTTTTTTGTTTTTCCGTTTATACTTTTACCGTTTTCGAATTCTCAGTTTTTTCACAGAAATTCCGTTTTCGAATTCTGTTTTTTTTTTTCCCACAAAAATTCCGTTGTTGGTTTTTCCGTTTTTCAAGGAAATTCCGTTTCTGATTTTTCTGCGTTTTAACAGAAATTCCTTTTTTTAAGGGGTCACATACTTTTTAGTGTCGAAAGATGCGATTTTTGATAGTACCTGGGAAAGAGGCGGTAATGAAAGCATTTAGTGTAAGATCATTTGAGTAAGTTGCACATCTATTTCACACTTAACTTCATAAGTTGATTCACTCTTAAACTTTAAGCACACCCTTATAAAACCATAAGTCGACCATGAGAATCCCGGAAGAAAAAGCAGTTACTGATACTATAACAAAAAATGAGAGAAATATAATGTTTTTGAGGGTCAAGGGGACTGTTATTTGGATTGTGATGAAACGCTAGCTCGGATGGAGAAAAAGCTGTAGAGCTGGCTTCATGTATCCAAGCACGTAGGTTCGATTTCCAATCAAAGAAAGTGGTTTCTGGAGGGGCCAAAACGGGTTAACACCCACATCTTTTGACTATAAGGACGGATAAAAATACATGTTGTAAAAATCCAATCTAGAAGAAAAAATGAAACATTAAATGACTACATAGAGCTTAGAGAATTCCCTCGCAAATAAAGAAAGTCAACAGCAATGCCATGTTGTCGATGACACAGTTGCTGATGTAAAAAGCAGAATACTCATAAATACAGAGGTTGTTCGCACACTTTTAGAAAGATTTTTATGGTGTTTTAAGAACTATTTTACATTTTTTTTGTGTGTTTGAAATGTTTAGTTCTATAGCCTGTGTTCTTAACTATCTTTCTACTTCGTAACTTCCATGACAATAATGATTTTTGTGATATCTGAGGAGGTATTTTGTCCCATTTCTCTTCAAAAGAATTTCAAAGTCCAGAAAAGGTTGTAGGTCGACGTTTGGATAATGCGGTTTTTAAAAGTCCAAAATCTCAAAAACTCATGGGTGGTACAGAACTATTTACCAGGAATATCAGTGAAGGCTATAGTCTTAATACTCACTTCTTATTCTATTTTTTCCAGGAAATTAAAATTGGATTGTGATGTGCGGCTGCTTGCTTTGTTTTAGGGCAGTTCTACTGATGGTATTGTAGGTAAAGAGATGTTATTTCATATTTGAAGATTGTAGATAAAATATGCTCCTGATAGTATGTGGAGTCGAACTTACGATTTTTAACCATTCTCTTTACTTTTATTTTGACATTATGTGAAAAATCAGCAACAATCATAATTTCCCTAGGAAAACATTCTTTGGATTCTTTAAAACATATTTTAAAATATATTCTCCTCTTTGATGATAAAACACCGAATTTTTTTTTCTTGCAGCCATTTAAATAGACTCAATCTTCATCTATTGTTACAACATTTTTCCATTTTTGTTCGGATAAATGCTTTTTATAAAGAATTCTGTGGTGTGTTCTGCGTTCAGTGACGTGACGTGGAGAAAGACAGTGAAAATTGTATTTTTTGGGGGCCTTTTTGGGATTCAAATCAGTGTTAATAATTTTGTTTACAGTTGATACTGAGTATTTTAATGATTTTGCAACAAATATTTGACTTGGAGGATTTTCTTTTAAAATTAAATATCTCACCTTCGCAATATTCGAAGAACTGCGTTTTTTCCTTGGATACGTATTTGGAACAATTTTTCCACCTGAAACCAAACTTGGAAGATTTTTTCCTTTGTTATTAACAATATCACTTAGATATAAAAAAAATCCATGGATATTACAGCGTCTTTAAATAATTGAATAAAATGAACTTTCTTTGGAAAGAACAAAAACGTAGCCTTCCATCCATCACTTCTTTAAAAGCGCTATTTTGCATGTAAACAAAAATTTTATGTTGCAAATGATAACTTATAGCTTAAAAATTGTAATTGTTGTGAAAATCAATCCGTCAATTTTGACGTGTTTAAATTGATATATATGCGAGAGAAATGTTTAACATTGATTGAAAACAAATAAAATAAACATATGTTTTATGAAAGGAAATATATATTTTTTATTTACATATTTCATTATTCAAAAAACCTCTTGGTCTAAAAGAAAATTTAGAAAAATCTAGTAGATATAATCTAGGTCGATAGAAAATCTAGTTTCAAAACAAAGCACTTCTCTTCTTGTCAAACGTTGCAAAAAAATATTATCAAATTATATTATCACGATTGTAATAAATAATGAGATGCATCGTGGCGTCCAAACTGTATCACGAGCATGATATACCACTGATGTAATTTACTACTTTCTATTGCAAAACGGAAATTAATTTGAAATAGATGATTAATGTAATTTAAAATTTCTCGGGAACTATTGATCATAGCGAGATAAATGTTATATCAATCGATAGAAAATTTTATTTCACCATTTTAAAGTTATTAAATTTGAAATTAGGACGACAAATACTCTTTTAAATTTAAAATTACTGAAATTTAGGTTATTTAAGAGTGGAATAATGCTGTTTAACGTCTCGCAGTGCTATGGGTCGAGTTGTATTGTTGGTGACGTCAGAGCGTTACCGAGAGATCTGGGCTATCATATTAGTAATAAGGAAGGTAGAAGTCAAATTTTAAAACAAGCCTTATCAAATTTTAAAATAAGCCTTATCTTTAAAAATTAGTTAAATATAATTATTCCAGATAAAGTTTCTAGCATCTTAAGGCGATATTCGAGTACATTCCTGAAAGAAAAAACACGAGGACATGTGAAACAAAAACCATCCGTACCTTACACTTCACTCAACACACGACCTCGGTAACTTCAGAAACCAGCACCTTAACTTTCAAATCACTCGATCAGGTGATTATAATCTAAAAGCCCGAAGACCTCTCTCTATTTTCTCCGCAGCCTACCTTTGCATCAACCCCATTGAAATTCCGTCTTTCAAAATCCACTTCCAGATATTCTAATGAAGTCATTCGAGAGAGCGACCACTTCACCCCTTGACTACATCACCCCGGACCTAATCTGCATAAATATCGCCGCAAATCGATCTGGAAAGACCTTCACTCATTCAATTACGAGGTTTTCCTGCGGGGTCGTGCAGAACTTTACACGACCTTCCTGCGAATTTCCTTCCTCGTGCGACACAGGCCTTTGACTCCGCAGTACCAAGGTTCCTCCTGCTATTCATTGCATTCGTTCTGGCTAATGTGGAGGAAGTGTACTGTTAATGAAGAGTAAAAGCTGCGTTATCTCTTTCACGTTAAATGCAAGTCGGGATGAAAGACGGCTTTTGTTGGTGATGGTGTGAGATGTTACAATCTCTGTTTTTGTGTCTATCGCTTGGTGTTAAGCGTCGGGGAATGTTTCTGTGATGTCGATTCGTTTCTAAGAAGGTTAGCAAAGAATGCGGAAAGTTGCGTACTCACATTATAGCCGCAACCGTATACGCAAAGAAATAATTCAGCTCTTCTATTTAAATTTCGCTGTAGCATCAAATCTCAAGTAATATGTCGCTACATTACATCAAAACATAGCAATCTTGCTTTTAAATCCATTCATAGATATTATAATTCGATACAAAAAGGACCAGCAACCCATTAACATCTGAAGTGTTCTATGAACAAGTGGTTGAATCAACGCGACACGTGGTTTGAATTTCCTTCAATTTTTGCCATGTTTCTTACACTTCGATTTACATAACAGCGACTGAAATAATAATAAAAAAATGCCAAGTAGAATTAATTTTAAAAAAAACAGATAACTCATCGATCATTTCTTACATAACTCATTCTATCTCTTTCCTGGTGGCGCGAAGCAGTCATCACCCAAAACACTAATGGCAACAAAAATTCAGATTGGCAGAAAACACATTCATACAATCAAATGTTCCCATTCTTGAAATTTTTTTTAAAAAATTATCACATAGTTTTTAAGCGATTTATTCCGCAATGTGAACCTGGACTAAATGTCAAAAAGGCCGGTACAAGCTTTAAGGCTTGAATATTCCCGATTAAGTAGGGACGTACGGTAAACAGAAGTCGAGCTACCCCGGCCTTGCCTAAGCATTCGGGGCAATCTGAAAAATAATCGTTTTGATGAAACTGAGATCGGAGCCGTAATGGCCATAACTGGCCACGGCCTTATTCTCCCGCAGGAGGTGTGTCCCGTCATCGGTGTGGAGGCAACTCAACCCCAATTGCTTACTATGCCCATTAGGGAAGCGAGAATTTACTTATTTATTCCGAGGTTTCTCATCCACATACTCGTGGTTAAGCCTAACTCTTCCTATAGAAACAATACGTACATTTTTTTGACAAAAACAACTTACAAACAAGCCGGCAGTTGTGATTTAAAGGCGTAAGAGCCACATCTGGCCATTCTGCTCAAAATATGCGATGCTAACGAGTTTCATATTAAAAGCATGCGATTATAAACTGGAGAGTTAACACTGATGGGAGGGAAAAAACCCCATTTACGCAATGTTAAAATTTAGAATCGCGTGTTAAAATCCAGTTAATTCATTTGATATATCATTTACTTATCAAAGAAAAAGAATTAACGCGTAAAATCAAGAAATGTCAAATAATAATTTAACAAAATAGCAGAGAAGGTAGAAAGAACAAGGAGAGATATCAAGTAATTAACATCGCAAGAAGCCTCCAGACAGACGCAAAAGTTTCGAAAGAAAGGCAGTCGAAAAGAACAGCCCGAATCTACACTAGGACCGCCGAGAGAGGAGGGGGGGGGGAGAAGAAGGGGCAAAATCCTCGGGCCCAAAGGGGCCTGGGATAAGGAAAAAATATATTCTTAAGAGTATTTTATTTTTATCCATGACAAATAGAGCTCGGCATGAATGGAACTATATTTTTACGTTAATTTTCTCTGAATATAAAACTAGCAAATTCTCATTATAATAATCAAAATGGTAGGTGACTAAAAGTCAGATTTTGAGCAACAATACGTGACGTGATTGGGCAACCAGAAGAAAAAACCTCGATCCACTGATTAGCCACCCCCACCACACTCATACTTCGCAAAGAAGGCCCGTAAGGCAGTGTTAGGGGGCCGTGTACCAGTACTTTGTACCGGAGCCCGGATCGACTCTCGCCGGCACTGATCTACACCATAATCTACTCTGGAAGGTGCTCTCTTAAGCCGGCCATTCACTTCGCAGACAATCTGGATATTTTGGAACGCGAGAAGGAAAAAGCGATAAAAATCTATGGAAATGAGCCAAACGGCAGGCCATGGTTGGAGTTCCGTCTGGACTGAAATCGGAACGAAAAATCAGAGGGACCCTGAAAGAGGCCAGCGAAAAGAACAATACCTTGCGTAGATCGAAGCCTCGCTTCGAGAGTAGAATAAATTAAAATCTGCTGACTGGAGGAAATCGAAGAGCGATTGACAAGCAGCTGTAGAGAGGGAAAGAAGATCGTTCGTACCTTCGTTCAGAGTTAGCGTCCTTCTAAATACAAGTGAATGGCGTGCCTGTATTTTTCGATTAAAATGGGTGTGGAAAAAACCGGGCTTACGACAAATGGCATGGCTATACTTCAAGTGAATTGCCGGCTTTACAAAACGAAGCGAGTCTAAACATGAAACCGCCTTGGACAAACTTAAACACTGTGACAATACAGAAGAAACAGAAAATCAATACCATTCAAAGAAAGCCAAAAAAAAAGACAAAGATAAACTCAGAGGGAATCGGAAAAGACAAACAAAGAAGGAATCCATTCTAGTCCATTTCTTCAAGGGCTAAGGACCCGATGGAACAGGAATGTAAGGCAAGTTTAACTTGACTAAAAGAACGAAGTGTGCAGTTTTCGCCGAACTCAGTTTAGGAAAAACGCGCATCTGCGCAACGATCTCATCCAACTCTGCATACTATAAACATAACAAAATAAGAACAGCTACAGTAACACACAAATACTGTTCCCAGACTTCACGATCCGTCTCTGAATTACACACCAGCGCCGCGAAGAAATAAAACCACTCTTAATACCAGCATTCTGACGCTCTTCCATCGTCTAATAATGCTCTCACAGAGCCAGCCTGGCCAGTCTACGTACCTGACCTCGCGCATTCCTCTCATTCTATGTATATTACCTAGCCCAGTGCAGGGCCAGACAGCATGTGGCTCGAAATTGCCAGCAAACGACCTTTTCCCTCGGTCCTCAGTCAATGACCCCGAAAAAGAAGAATCCGTCCCTCTGCAGACCCTTCCGAGAGAGGCCGGCCGAGCCTTTTCTTCTCATCCCTCGCTCGAGACGCCGGCCTCCCGAGTCGGTTGTCATGGTAACGACCGTCTCTGCATTTTCCAGCATTTTGGAACACCATTCTTCGCCTTCGGAGCGTGAATGGAGAGCTCTAAATAGATCGTCTGGTGTAAATTTGGTCCTTTTTTTTCTGGACGCAGATGTTTTTATTGGAAGAAACAAATTTATCGTTTGGGATTGTTGTGTTGTGTTTTAGAAAAACTATCTCTTTTTGGATAAGAATTCATTCTTCCGTTTGCGTGGAGTGACCGGACATCCCGGATTCGTCGGGGATGCACCGACTTTTATTATTTGTATTTATCTATTTATTTGTCACGGGATGAGCCAATGTCACGGATTTCAGCTAATCACTATTTGCGAATTTGAATGAATAGAGGTTTAGTGAGTCATAAAAAAGTGTAAACTATTTTGATGTGCCGAAACAAATATTAGAAGTGGAGGGCGGGTATGACAAACTATAAATGGATCTCCTCTTCAAAAATGTTTATTTTTCTAGAATTATTCATGCATAAAGTAAACACATTCCAAATTATCTGGGATTCTTCCAGATTTTAGCATTTTGTTCCAGATTCAGATTTGTTCTGTTTTTCATTTATAAATCAATCGTTCACACTGGATTAAAAAAATATTAACTATATCTGTTAGGAGCTGTGTATATTCTTACACTTGTATATAATCTCACCCATTTGTACAGTAACTCACTCTCTTTGTAAATACCACCATGAAATAAAGTCAAGTTACTTAAGTCCAGAGTCTTTCCTTCACTCTTATCTGAGAACACGAGACCCTAGGCCATCTGTGTAGCCACCCCCGAACAATATCTAATGTGAAAAATTCCCCTTGAAGAATTTTCATTCCTAACTTTTAACTAACAGCACATGGCCGCCCTATTTTAGCGCCTGATGGCTGTTTAATGTTGCAGTTACCTGAAATAATATTGTTAGCGTTATGCTTCGCCTCTTGTTGTCATCATTGTGAAGAGTTAATGGAAGAAACATTCCTAAGCTTGGGCCACCGCATATTTACGGATCCTACTATGGTTTGGATTAAGGTCGCTTTCCATTGGCTCTCAGCGTCACGTGATTTGCCAGGCTTCTAAATGACGTCAAAGCGCTTTAGCCCAAGTTTATGTTTATAGTGTGTACAAATGCTGTAGGTTCGTCCTTTATTTGTTTTATTCTAAAGATGAATTCATCCTTCCCTTTAGAAATATCCAAATAAATTTTGATTTCGCCATGATGCAATAGCTAAGACAGAAATCGAAATCTAAACTAAGCGCGCTCCTATGACATCATTCAGAAGCAAGCGAAGTCACGTGACGCTGAGAGCCAATGAAAAGCGACCTCAATCCAAACTATAGTAGGATCCGTAAATATGCGGGCCAGCCCCGTTTTTATTTGTAGATAGAGACTTGACCACGTAACCTCTAATTTCTAGATTACCGCATTGCAATTCAGAAAATTTGGTCGTTTAATAATTTGGATGTTTAATTTTATTAACGCTACTTTTCGATTAAATACAGTGGCTCCTTTGGCCGGATCTCGTAATTTTGAGCCGCGGTCGGATGGCGACACCTGAGCCGGCGTTTGGCCCACGACGGCAGATTTAGCTTTCACCAGGCCCATATACACGGAGGACTTTTAGAAGAATCGGGCTTAGAACCTGGAACTCTCCGGTTCGCAAGTCGAGACCTTACCACTAAGCCACCGCGGTCACTATACATGTTGGGAACAATTACTCGAAAAAGCCAACGATATACAGGGTGTCCGCACTTATCGTGATCCAATAGCTAATTTCTAAACCGTTAGAGATAAACGTATAGTTCCAATTGGAAAAATGCTTTAAATGAAGGGAAGAATCATGTTTTTTGAGTCATTAAATATATTTCTGAAAAAGTTACAAATTCTAACTTTTTATACGGCCACATGGTCCTATCAGTCATATTTAGTAAAATATTCTTGATACTCTAACATTTTTTTAAAAAAAAGTCTCATTTTTCTGCGACTAAAACCGAGCGAGTTACGGAGCTTTGATTTTCATGATTTTTAACCAATCAGCGGCCTCGTCGAGCAAGTGCTGTGCATTGATTGGTGGATCGTCTTCGAGACGTCTATTGAAATGGTGTAAAGTAGTCTAAGTCAGCGATATTCAAAGCTCCATAACTCGGTCAGTTTTAGCCGCAAAAGAGTGGAACATTTTTTGTTTCAAATTGTAGAGTGTTAAGAATATTTTAATAAATATGACTGAGTTTAAAACCATAGAGTGCCAGAAATATTTTACTAAATATGATTGATAGGACTGTATAAAAAGTTAGATTTCGTAACCTTTTCAGTAATATATTTATTCACTCAAAAAAAATATACATTACTATATGTCCATCTCTAACGTTTTAGAAATTAGCTGTTGGACTACGATAAGTGTGGACACCCTGTATAACGAACGTAATCTTAACATTATGTAAACGTAACTAATCCTTTTTCTCGCCAAGCTATTCAGTGTCTAAATTAAATTCGCTTGGAGTTGTTTGTTTGTTATGTTACTATTTAAGTCCGCTCACCTGTTCAGTCTGCATCATAAAAACCGTTTACGGAATACCGAATCAGCAAAATTGCATTCCACCTAAGCGGCAGTTTCACTTATGCTCTTCGTTTTCGGTGCTAGCGGACGCATTTATCGCGCTCCTCTTACATGTATATCACACGGAGAGCTATCGTACGCTGTTTTCGTCAGCATGAGCGCAATGCCACTCACCTAAGAAGTTTGTATCACGTGACCGGTCAGACAAGACGACGGAAATCGTGGGCTGTATTCAACCGGCTTGAAAATGCACACGATGCTGACTGGAAATCGTCAGCAGCGATCATTCAAACCAGTCGGGTGTGACTTTGACGGTGACGCGGTTCGCCCCAACGATGACCGAAGTGCTCTCTGACCGGTTGTCTCAATGCGTCACGTGCTAAAAACTTTTTTGGTAAGTGGCACTGCGCTCACGCTGACGAAAACAGCGTACGATAGCTCTCCGCGTGATATACGCTTTAAAGTGGTCATAGTTGGGTCTTGAACATAGAGTTACGGGACATAACATAAATTTGCAAAATGCCTGCATAAAGAAATACAGGTCCCTCTTCCTTACTCCTTGACCGAGTTCCGTCCTCACCCACAGGTCGCAAGTCGGATTTATATTTTTCTGCACTATTTTCATTCAAAGCGGTTATGAAAGTTGCACATAAAACACAAAAATGCAATCTATGTACGCATAAGTATTGTACACAATGCGAAAAATACATGATACGTACGCTATTGTAGTACCTCTCGGATGCGGGGTACCCGCTCGAGGTTCGAAACCCTATTCCACTTAAAAATCCCCGTGTAGTGGGTCTGGTGCGAGCTAAATCTGACATCGTGGGTCAATCTTCTTCCTGCTGGCGTGGTGCGGAAGCTTGGAGGGGGGATGTAAGCTCTGGTGCCGGCCTCGCCATCTGACCGCGGTCCAAAATTGCGAGGTCAGTCCCGCAGAACAGCCCTCGTTCTGCTTCAAAACGGGACGTTAATATGACTGAATATAACCAAAATACAACTTGAAATTGCGTATCAACTTGAAATGTATTTTTTGCGCATAAATCGCGAGTCAAGGAGACGGTGTATATTGCCAAATGGAAATAATGTCGAGATGTGTGTGTGTGATTTGCAGCTCTGTACATATTTTTTTCCAACTGCGAAATTACCATCTTTACGTGTATACCATTTTTGCTGGTCAGTTCTGTCAAAAAGTCATTAAACTGCAGAGTTAATATTTAAATTTATAGATATACGTCCCACGATTTAAATAAATGTCAGTTAGATCTCCATTTTAATGTTTGCTGCTGTGACCTTAGTAGACAGCCTTTCAGAATCTAACTCTAGTTTACAGCAGGTATTCCCTCCCCCCTTTAAAAATAAATGCCCATTGAGGTTGATGCGTTTGAGTTGTTTAAAAAAAATCTTTTTTTCTCCCCCCTCCCTTCTTTTAAAGAAACGGAAGCAATTCTCTTGACCTTGAGGCTTGACATTATTAGTGTTACCAAATTTAGTAAGATGGTAAGAGCAGCATACTATTTATAATGAAATTCAAAAGCTTTTAATTTGCATTTATATGCAAGTGTATTTTACTAAAATAATAATCACGTCTCTCTCTCAACTGTGTGCGAGAAAGCTATTATCCACTTGAAAAGCAGGTAATTCGGTCAGCTCGGTAAAATAAAAGCCATGACCGGTTAAATGTATGCTGATGAGATTGTTTAAATAACAGCGGAGATATCATCTAAACATATAGCTGACCGAGAATTGCCATTTCTTTTATTATTCACGAGCTTGATTATAAAGCATAAAATATCGTGTAAAATATTTAGTTGTACGATAAATAGCGATACAAAAATGTTATTTGTCTTTTGCAATTTTAGTGCATTTCAAGAATACAAATCTTTCTAGACTATCAGTTGGGTTCGCATAAAGTGACCAGATGTCCCAGCTTAGTCTTGGCGATCCTGGATTTCGACTTTTTGTTCCTAATTGCAATAATTGGTCCAGATTGCCTCCTTTTTTGCTAATAATTAAATAGTTCTATTTAAAAATAATTAACTCAGTTTAATTTTTAAAAAGTTAGCTCCTGCGCAATTCTTCATCTC
Organism: Araneus ventricosus; assembly: GCA_013235015.1. Lineage (NCBI taxonomy): Eukaryota > Metazoa > Arthropoda > Arachnida > Araneae > Araneidae > Araneus > Araneus ventricosus. The sequence goes on from BGPR01002639.1 coordinate 66,291, forward strand.
GACATTTTTGAAGAACTTAAACATTTTTATGTTTTTACATTTTCATTTCAATCTTTTCTAAATATGTTTTTTTAATTAATTTTATGGATGGCGCTAGTATTGCCTTGGAAATGTTTGATGCAGCAGCAGTTCTTAAGAAAGTTGTGGAATATTGAACTTAAAAATAGCACTGTACCGCAAGAACAACATACACGATATAAATACAGTGAACAGATTTTCCAAACTTCAATCCGGTTGTTGAGTAGGAGGGGGTTTCGGGGTTAATAAACAAAATCTATTAAATAAACATTTAAGGAACAATGTAATAGTTAATGATTTAAAAAAGCAGGAAGAGAACAGGATGCATGAATAACACGTTTTGCTATTAATAGACTCTGGTCATATTAGGGAGACCCTATTCTATCTATTATAGAGGTTAAAGAAAATTCTTCTAAAGCTAACTTTTAAAAAATAAATCTAGTTAATCTTTCATTTTATGAATACTTGATGAAACGTAAAAGATGAGTCAATCAATCGGAGACATTTAAATTAAATTCGAGACACTTTTTCATTGCAAGACAAAGAGTAGAAAATCGGGTTCTCGTAGCTAATCCAGGACGTCGTGTCACTTTATAATTAAAAGGTGAAGATTCAATTTTTTTCATATAATTTCATCATTAAAATAATCATAAATTAATCATTTTAATATAAGCTATTTACTTATGTGTAAAATTCGAGCAATCTAGAATACATAATTAAAATTCGAGAGTAATCCGGGACAATTTTCCACTCAGGGACAAAAATCGGGACAGTCCGAATCCGAGTCGTCTCTGAGCTCCTTAATATAAAAATTGGAAATTTTGTACTCGCATAGTTCTGATCTAAGCCAGCAACATTTGGCTTCAAAAAATGAAATACTATTTTCCTTCCTTGGCGGGAGACCTCGGGACCGGAGGGACGCAGGCTCGAAACCCGATTCCACCGAAGATCCGCCGCGTATGGGGCCTGTTGCACGATAAATCATACGTAGTGGCCAAACGTCCTCCCTTTGGTGTGGCGCGGAAGTTTGGAAAGGGGATGCCAGCTCAGGTGTCGTCCTCGTCATCTGATAGCGGTTCAAAATTGCGAGGTCCGTCCTTAAATAGTCCTCGAGTTGCTTCAAAACGGGACGTTAATCTAACCTAACCCTCCTTGGCATCTATACTTCCCTGTACCTTGCCGCTACGCCACTGCTTCCCGCCCCTGGATAGGGCACTGCCAAGGTTCTACACTTCCATGAAGAATAATCTAGAGAAGAAGAAGAAAAAAAAAAGCTTTAAAGGAGGCCCCCAAAACTGATAATTTACTACTTCCATGAATGACGTTGAGAGTAACAGCGAATTAGAGTAAAATTTCTGCGAAGATCAACCACATCCGGTTTTCCGAATACATGCACTCATTATTTTTCCGAATTGTTTGAAAGCAACAATAAAAACACACTCGCAGGTTTCATTCTTACAATTCATGACGGAAGTTCTGCGCTGTAAAAAAATCACGGCGCTTTGCAGTATCTTAATGGAAGACAATGATCAGAATTTACTTTTTCGGAAGTGCAACAGAAACATAAATCAGAGTATGGCTTTCCCACACGAACTGAAATGCCTATATTTTCTGACCAATGTCCGAACTGGTCACGACTTGATATCGTAAATCTGAGTGACCGCAAAACGATCGCGACTTGTGGGGAATTATCACGGAAGATATCAGCTTTTTCTGGAACACTAAAAACGTAAATTAGGCTTAGTAGTTTAGAACGTTGTTTTTTTTACCACAGCTAAAAATGAATGAAAGACTAATGGCCTCTGAACTAAATAGAACTTCGGAAGGGTATTTTGTGATCTATAATAAACTTTTTGGAAAAAAAAAAAAAATAAGGAATTTGTTTCTATTGTATGGAAACTAATAATTCTTTTCTTTCACATGTAAACTGAACTTTGACCACCGAATTTATATAATTTCTTTTTAATAATATAGAATATAGTGCCAAACTATATACCGAAAATTAGAAAATAATAATAATAATAATAAATTCTTTTGCTGCTTTAAAGTTCTCTTTCTCCCTGAGCTTTGGATAATATTTTCAGTCACACTGGTTTGAAGAGGTAGAGAATAAACGACCTTATTTTTGGAGTGAAATCGTTCTCACGTGACATGCATCAAATGTACCGCGCCCAGTGGTGTAGGGACCGGGGGACGAGGAGGGGATTGATGCACCAGGCGCTAGTTTTAGGGAGCGGCATGGAGTCAAACCATTACTGCGTTAACCTGCCATTCTTGACTGCGAAACCTGACGATGGAGCGTTAAAATAATTCCATGACCCGGGCGCTATTTAGGCTTGCTAAGCCAGCGATGACGAATGGAGTTAAAAAAATCATACAGGGTGATAAAAAAAACCCTAATAACATTACTACTGCGTTATTTTTTTAAATGAGAGAGCAAGTAAAAAAGATTTTTTTCCAGATAAGTGGCGTACCATTACGGCGTTCTAAATTTGCTACAGCGAGAGATTTCCATACGCAGTGGCTACCGATCGGCAGAAGCCGATGCGCGTTTTCTGGTTTCCCTTTTTAGTTTTTCTTGAATATCTCGAAAACTATTCAGTTTTCGAATTACAATTGATACAACAAATTAAAGAGGGTAAAATTTCCTGCAAATGTATGCTTTTATTTTTCTTCTAGCTTTAATAGTTTCGCAGATAATGGCTCTCAAAAATGGGAGATGTGCAATAATTTACGACCCCCTAAACCACCGTAACGGCGCGTGACATATCTGAAAAAAACTTTTTAAAATGCGCTCTCATTTAAAAAAAACCTTGTTAGTTTTTTTTTATATTAATTTTTGAAATGGGTCCACTAATTTATGACAACCCTGTATTAATCTCCGGGTGCTACTTATCCTCGCTACACCACTGGCCATGTTGACAAAATGTTAATGTGGTTCTGTCACATTTTAAAGCGAAACAATACCATGCTCCAGTCGCCGTTCATACAAGCTAAGCCTCTGGCGATCATGTATAATATATTATGAAAATATAGTTGTTTATTATATATATATTTATATATACTCTGAAGAGCCAAAACATTATGACCACCTACTCAATAACACGTTGCGCCTTCTTTGGCCTTCAAAACAGCTGCAACTCGCCTGGGCATAGATGCCACAAATTTTTGGTACATGACTGGAGACAGGTTGTACCAAATGTCTAAGCAGAGGTCACGCAGAGTCGAGATATTCGGACATGGTGGTGTTTGAGCTCTGAGCTGTCGTTCCATGGCATCCCAAATGTACTCCATCGGATTAAGATCCGGCGAGTTAGGTGGCCAGAACATTAAGTGGAATTCATCAGTATGCTCCTCGAACCACTCCAACACAATCCGAGCCTTGTGACATGGGGCGTTGTCCTGTTGAAAGATTCCATTTCCAGTTGGGAATAGAAACGCCATGTAAGAGTGCAACTGATCCGCAATGATGTTCAGATAGTTCGCAGCTTTCATGTTCTGCTCTACCACAACTACGGGTCCCAGAGCCGCAAAAGCATAATACCACCACCACCAGCCTGTGCATGACCTGCTGTACAAGAAGGGAGCAACTGTTCGCCTGGATGTGATGAATGAGAAATCGGGATTCATCCGACCAGGAAACTCTCTTCCACTCATCCATGGTCCAGTCTCGATGTTCCCGGTCCCGCTGTAGGCGTAGTTGATGATGACGCTTGGTCAACAGAGGCACACGAGTGGGACGTCTGCTGCACATTCCCATATCCAACAGTGTCCGCTGAACTGTGTGTTCCGAAACACTTGCTCTTGGACAGGCATTGTGTTGGGTTGTCAGCTCGGCCACTGTCTGGCCGCCGATTTTGCTTTACCAAGCGGTACAGTATCCGACGTCCTTTTTCTTTGATGACGCGTGGACGACCAACACCTTGGCGTCTACTGCTGGTGTCACAGTCATTTATCCATTTTGCATGAATAATAACAGCGGCAGATCGTGACCAACCTACCAGTCGTGCAGTTTCGGTGATACTCGTTTCGAGTCTTCGGGCCATTACGATCTGCCCTCTATCAAATTCGCCTAGACCAGCAGCCTTTCCCATCACTCGCAAAAGTAAGTGCAAGAACGATTCCTTACCTTCTCCAGCAGCAGTTAAACACCATTCTCACTTAACCACGTGCCCTCCACGTCATCCAGACGAGTTCATTGAAAAATGTGGGGATGGTAATAATGTTTTGGCTCGTCAGTGTAATATATTATATAATTATACGAGGGAGGCAAACAAATCTTTTTATGACCCGAGCCCCACTTACCTTCGCTACTCCACTGGCCGCGCCAATTCAATTTGGAATCCGTTGCTCATTTAACAAGCTGGAAAGGACACATGAGAAATATGCCCGATTAAATTTGATGTCACGTCAATTGACTTCTTACCAACGATAAAAGCAGCCTTTTTACAGGTGAAGTAACATCAAACCATTTGTTTCAAGTTTTATCGCAGCACTGACGGCCAAGGATGTTACAGTTGTGCCACCTAAATTTAGACGGCGTGGCCGCGAACAATGGGCAATCTGTTTGAATAATCATGTAGCTTTTTGCAGCGAAACTGAACAAGCAATGTCGAAGAAGATATGGCCTGAAACAAATGCAGTCAATTCCTGTGGCGTCACAACCACATGGCATACGGTCATGTGGTTGTGACATACCGCCGCACCGGTCATCTAAAACATCCGACTAAATGTTGTACTGTATGACACAGTACGCATGCACCTGTCATCTTGACATCTTGTGCTGGATATTCACGAGCGTCCCATTCCACGCAAATGGGGTCGCTCTGCTACAAAAGCGGTCGTCAATGCGAAAATCCGATGAGAATTGGAACGATGTGGTCGAAAGCTTGGATCTTCAACATCTCTGATTATCCAAGCCAGCCATTTGAACTGCCGGGCCATAAATGCTGAAATGCGACCGGTTTGGTCACGTGGTGGTGGCTTTCTATCTCTAGAGGAAATCGGAGCAAGAGAGAATCTTTTTTTTTAAATCCACGTCGGTCCACTCAGCCAAAGGGCTTAGAGTGTAGTACTTACCGAAGCAGGGGTTTGCGATTTGAAGGCGGGGAAGATATAGGCGCAGTGAGGGATAGGATTGCCCGTAACTGATGGGTTTGTGGTTTGAGTGGAGTGGCCCTTGAATGACCTACCTCAACGGATGGGCTGAAAAATGGAATGGTATGGAGTGCCAGCACAGCATTTGCGCGGAGCGGAATGCTCGTGAATGTCCAGCGTCACGCTGTGCTTTGCAATAAGTATTTTTATTAAAAAAATGCGTTATTGTTCATCTTTTGGCCGCTTTAATGAAAAAGACGAAAATGATAATGGTGCAAAAATTCTTTGCAGGCTATTTAGAAACCTCGAGGTATTAAAAGAATGGAATTTGGAAATTCGAAACTCGATGGAAATTCTCTTTCGCCAGAACATTAAAAACTAGATAAATGCTCGATTTAGATTAGTTTTATATTAACGTACCGTTTAGAAGCAACACTGGAGCTATTTTGAGAGCTGGTTTCAAAATTAAAACTACTAGTCAGATGAAGAGGACGACACCTGAACTAGCACTCGCTTTTCCATACTTTCACCCCACACCAGTGAGAGAATATTTGACCCTCTACGTCAGATGTAACGTGCACCAAATTGCATGGCTGGTCATTGGTGAAATAGGATTTCGAACAGGAACCCTCCTCCCCGACGCCTTAACACCAACTGCAAACTCGGATAGTGTGTTTTCAATGGACAAATCATAGAAACGTGGGGGAAAAAGCGATTCATTTAAAGCAGCAAGTGAAACTAAATGACAGTATAGAATGTTAGATAATTTCTGATCTGGTTTTTAAGACATTCTTAGGATGAATTTCAATATTGGGTAGCTTGAAATTGACAAATTTATCCGTTTTTTTCGGACAAAATGTTAATGAAAAAGGGCTGCAGCATCTAATATTTCGTTCCGAATATGGCAAAATTTGTCTACTGTCAGAATTTATTTTTCAAAGGACAGAAGATTGAGAAACACTGTGTCAAAGAACCAAAGTAATTTCTCATCCATTTAACTTACCCAAAAGGGTCAAAACACTGGCGAGTGAACACAAATGCATGGGAGTGAACTCGCTCCGTCCTTCTTAGCAAGCGAGTGAATGTTAATGACCCGGTGTTGGTTTCTCAGTTTGGTGTTGGGGAGATCGATCTCGGAGTTCTTCCCGGGATTTCCGTAAACGGTCATAACGCGAGAGAAATAGGTCATCGGGACGCGACCTTCCGATTCGACTGACCTTTGGAGAAGCGTACAAAACAGAAGTGTGACATGTGTCAACCGAAGTTTTCACTTTCAATAGTGCTTTTGATGACGAAATTGATCCGTTTTTCTGGTGAAAAGAGTTTGGACGAGTGATTGTGCGGTGGTGATGGTTTCGCCGAATTCTTGTTCTATGTCTCATCTGCTGCCGGTATTTTCTGGGAAAAAGTTGATGAAGAGACATATAAATGGCAATTTGTTTTAGTATGTGGTCTGAAAATCGTTAGTAAATTAATATCTCTCGTTATTTGTAATATGTCGTTTCAGATGTGTAAGGTGGTGGTGGTGGCGGTTTAGTGAATTCCTCGTGCTTGTGGTGCCTCAAATATATGTTTGAAACTAGAGCTTCTTAAGTTACCCCCCCCCCGGCTATTTTTTTCATTTGGAAATAACAATTAGTAGTGTAACTGCAACTTTTACCGCCCAAAACCATTCCGCCCTTCCGTTGCAAGTTAGACAGGATACATAAACCTCGAAATAAATAATAATAATAATAATTCAAGGAAAAAAAACTTTTCTTAGTAACGTAATTAGCCGTTTGATGCCCTCGATCTCCACAGATAAGTCGCGTCCACCACCAATCTTTCTTTCACATATCGGTCAATTTAACGACAAAAGGCGAAAAATACGAATTAATTAAATTAGTTATTTTTTTATACATACAATGATTGAACTAATGCCTTCTTAGTTATAAAATTGTTTTCCCGCGTGTCTAATTTTGCCACACGGGACGGTCCGCCCCCCTTTAGCTACGCCACTGATAACAATTGCAGGCTTATACAAACTTTCAATTTGTATATTATGTCTTCCAGAATGAGACGTTTTGTTTTCGTTTCGTTCGCCTAAAGCCACCGCTACAGAGTTACGTCAAGATTGTGCCTTACAACATGGATCTTACAATGAGAGAACAAGGAATATGAAGATCAATACTGTTTTTAGAAAAATGTTATAATCTCTACTAATAATAAAGGAGAATGTGTGTCCGAGTGTGTGTGTGTGTGTGTCCGTGTGCGTGTGTGTGTCCGTGTGTGTGTGTATTCATGTGTGTATGTGTTGGTCTTCTACAGGGCAGACCGCTGGACCAAGAGCTACGGAATTTGGCACAAACATACTTTGGAGGGTGATAATATGCATCTCGGAGCCATTTTTTTTTTTGAATTTTTAATAGAATTTTAATTAATTAGAAACTAAGCTCATTTTTGCGAAATCTGAAAGTGCAAAAAATTGTCTTTTCAAAGATATCAATTAAGTTGCCGCAAAAGTTTTTTTCTAATTTTGATGACCTTTTAAAAATATTTTTTGGCATAATTTCCAACAATACTTTTCATTGTTGCAACCAAAGCAATTCAAACCGTTTTCATTGTTTAAACAAATATATAATTGCGATACAATATATAATAACAATATATAATTCATTGTTAAATAAATATATAATATCTTTCATTGTTGAAAGCTGAGTTAATATCGTAATACATTTTGCTTTCATATTTTATTTCATCAAAATTTTTGTGAAATCTGTAAATCAAGCTCCTTGAGATATTACGTATACGAAGAAATATATCCAGTAAGCTGAATGACTATGGCTGCTATGTTTTCATACTTTTTAAAGCATGCACAGAAGATTGCTTTCAGTACGCATGCGCGTGGAGATAGGATTCCTTTCAAAAGTAAATTATACAGGCCGACAGACAGCCAACCCTTCGACGGATTTGGCCCAGAATTGTATACGGACTTACATTCATGACGATAAAACTGTGTACCAAATTTTATCCATCCAGCTATTCAAGTTTTTGAGTTATAGCGTTCACATGACCGCGGACATACAAGCAGACAGACTTCCCGTTGACGGATTTCGTCCAAAATTTGATAGAAACCTACAAATTATGTTTAAAGACCATATACCAAATTCTATCCCCTTAGATCGAATAGTTTTCAAGTTATCGTGTTCACAGACAGACATAATTCCCAAATTGTGTTTTTCGGACTCGGGGAGGTCAAAAACGTGGAGATTCGTCAAAATCTCGAATTTGAATTTTTGGACGAATACAATACTTTCTCTTTGTATACTTCGTATACGAGAAAGTGAAAAACAGAAACTCAATCAAAGGATTACTTACATATACTTTACTGCATCTGGTATACCAAGAGTATTTTATAGAATTTCCCGGATAATCCGAATTCCCCGGAATCCGGTAAAAAGGCCAGCCCCAATTAGTTCGAATTCCCGGGGTTCTACTGTATCAGGAATTTCAAAAATTATGAACGTAATGTATCACACAGAAATAAAAGTGTGTGGTGTTGTTGGAATGCGTTCTCTACGAGGTGTAGTCCACAGGTTTTCCAGTCAGTAGACAAAATTGTTTGAATGGGGAAACGTACTTAGGGAACCCAGAGTGTAGTGCAGGGCTCCGTGCCACGCATGTCCTCCCGCTGTCTCGTGCTAGTGGGGGGCTTCAACTTTCAACCGTGTGCTTTTTGCAGGACGGTGAAAACTTTATGTCACTATTTTATAGCCGAATTTCACGAAGAGACGCGCTAAAATACTACACCCCCCAAGGCATCATTTATCCATGCTCTTTCCCAGTGGTTCCCTACCTGCGGTTAGAGTACCCCTGGGGGTACACGGAGGACTAGTTAAAGGAATGAGAAAGTACTCTTGGTGATGGCGGAAAACGCAAGACGCGAGTGATTAAAATGAAAAAAAGCAAGAATTTGGGTTCCCCAAGTTCGTGGGAAAAGTTAAGGTTATGCAAGTCCAAAACCTATAGGGTAGCAGGGGAAGAAGAGAACCCAGAGCTCAGTGTTAAAGTAATACACCTTTCATGAACTTTACTTTGGGATTAACACTAATACAAAAAATGGAATAAGATGTAAAACCGAAAATAAATTCTTCAAACGTTACTACGCTGACTCGAGTCATTTGAACTTTTAAGCTGACCTGAGTGAAGATGGGGGGGACAGTAGGGGATGCTCAAAAATAAGAAGACTAAGCAAGGGGTGCGGGAGGAGATAAAGGTCGGGAACCGCTGCTCTACGCATCGCAAAAAGTCTTCACAAATCAACTCTATATAGCTTTCATTTGAAGTACAACTCTTAATGGAGGTTTATATCCATTAACACTATTAAGATTGAAAATGAGACACTTTCTTGCAACTCTGTTTCGACATTCGAACTTCTTTCTGTTTTCTCACACAAAATGTATTTTCAGCACTGATCGGCGACGAAAGCTCTCGGTTTCTTTTTCCCCGACAGAGTGTCACGCTTTTGTGAAATAAGTGCATGCGTCGTTAACGCCGCAGCTGCTTAAAAGACGGGAGTCAAGAATGCCGTGTTATGGATTAAAACGAGTGACGAGACGCACTTATTAATATTTCTGCCACGGGGAATTAATTTATTTTGTGGGAAAAGACAGCGAGCTGTGTCTGGCTTTCGGGTAAATATCGTTTTCAGGTCACATGTGCCGCATAAGGAGTGAACAATGCCGTAGATGAATAAAGTAATGACGTTTAATGATCTATCGCAGCATTTCTTCAACAGTGGTCTCTACCCCAGGTGGGGTTGCTTAGTATAATTTTGGGGTCGCGAAAATTTTCGCAAAATGTGCTTTTGCTCCAATGACGTCATTTGCTAAATTGATTTGGAAAGGATTTAGTTAAGTTGACAAAACGTTTTCAAACTATACGAGGCCTATTTTGGGACAGACTCGTAATTTTGAACCGTAGTCACAGTGACGTACCGAGGATAAATGGCGCCCGGGTCATAATATGATTTTTTTCCCCTTCATAATAACGGCTTAGCTTGTGTAAACGGGGCATGGTATTTTTCGACTCTTTATTGTAGTATTTGACTTTAAAAAGTGACACAAACATCTTAACGGTTTGACAACATGGTCAGTGGCGCCCAGGGAATATGTTTTTTTTTTTTTTTTTTTTTTACCACAGTCGTCATTTGCTTAGCAAGAGTAAACGGCCACCCGGGCATACTATTATTTTTACGCCCTCGATCATATTTTGCTCTAAAAAATAACATAAATGCAGTAATGTTTTTACTCCACGGCGCCCCTGAAACTGGCGCCCGGGACATCTATCCCCCCCTTGCTCCCGGGTCGCTACGCCACTGCGTAGTCAGATGACGAGGACGATTCCTGAGCCGACATTAAACTTGACTCAGCTCCAGACGTGAGATTCTATCTCTCTTCACATTTGAATCTAATTTCATAAAACTCAAGTCAGTGAAACAAGCTGGATGATTGCATTGAAATTGTCTTCCATTTGAATACTAGTTGATTATCACGACGAGTAGTAGTTAGCTTTCATCATTTCATTATTTCAATTCTGTATTCATTAGTTAGTACATGGATCATTATTAAAACAATTGGAGTAAAATATAAAGTCAATAATAAATCCTACAAAAGTCATTAAGTTAAGCGAAAGGTTAACCTAAATGCTTAAGATTATTAATAAAATTTCTTTGCTCGACGGAATGGTTGTGGGAGGACTAAATAAAAGGACTAATCAAGAGGTAGGGGAGGAATAGAAGGTTAGGAACCATTCAATGGTGTCGGAGAGAAAACATCCGAAGGGTTAAAACGGTTGTAGCTATTTGTGATAGGAAGAATCTGCAAGAAAGGATTACTAATATAATAGCCCAGATCTGTCTCTCGGTAATGCCCTGACGTCACCAGCAACAAAACTCGCGCCATAGCACTGCGAGACGTTAAACAGCATTATTTCATTATTAGAGAACTTAAATGTCAGTAATTTTAAATTTAAAAGAGTAATTGTCGTTCTAATTTCAAATTTAATAGCTCTAAAATAGTGGAATAGAATTTGTTATCGATTGATATAAAATTTATCTCGCTATGATCAATAGTTCCCGAGAAATTTTAAATTATATTAATCCTATATTTCAAATTAATTTCCGTTTTTTAATAGAAAGTAGTAAATCACGTCAGTGGTATATCATGCGCGTGATATAGTTTGGACGCCACGATGCATCTGATTATTTATTGCAATCATGATGATATAATTTTATAATATTTTTTGGCAATGTTTGGCAAGCAGAGAAGTGCTTTGTTTTGATTAGAATTTCGAAAAAGAATTCCTTTGAAATTTTAACTTTTGACTTACGTTTGACAAGCTGAGAATTTCACGGTTATGGAATTATAATAAAATGGTTAAACAACGAAAAATACTCTACACGGAATGTTGTTTACAAAGAGGTTTTTTTGAATAAAGAAATATGTAAATAAAAAAAATATTTCCTATCATAAAACATATGTTTATTTTATTTGTTTTCAATCAATGTTAAACTTTTCTCTCGCATATATATCTATTTAAACACGTCCAATTTGACAGGAAATCTCTCGAATGAAGAGGCAATTTGCACCCGTCATACCAAGACGAGTGATTTTTCTAGTTGAAAAGAAGAACCACATTTTCTTTTATTGTCCGTGTTATCGCACGAAAAAGCTTTCGTCTACAAATACTACAGTTACTTCGCAAGTAAGTGGGAATCTACTCGACTATGGGTTATCATTGGCAAAATCTGTTTCCTTAAGCTTTTTATCATCTCTTTATATAGTATATGGAATTCCTGTGTGGTCTTTTATCTTGCATTGGGTTTTAAATCTTTGGACAGCAGTAATAGATTTTTATTCACCCAACCGAAGAACCCAATTTACACTCATGTCCATAAATTAAGGATAATGAAGTTCAGGCAAAGAAAGAGGCAGAAGCAAAACAAATTTGACTTATTTGTAAAGTCTATTTATTAAACAAAAGGTAAAGAGCAAAACAGATGCTATATGTTTGACATAATTAATAAAAATTGCGATTTTTACTCCCTGGAGCAAATTTCAAAAAAGAACCTATTTACAAAAAACAGTATAACATGGTTAGTATGATGGCTAATACGGAGTATGTCTCCCGGACGATGCAATACAGGCCTTACAACGCCCAGGCATGCTGAGTATCAAATTATCAATCTGATCTTGGGGAATATTACACCACTCATCAAGCAATGCCCTCCGAAGTTCCGGTAGACAGGTGGGAGGGGGTTGACGGGCTGCAATTCGTCGGCCAAGCATATCCCACACATGCTCTATTGGATTCAAGTCCGGTGAGTATGCTGGCCAATCCATACGGGTGATATCCTCCGATTGAAGGCATTCGTCTACAATGTTTGCACGGTGAGGACGGGCGTTGTCATCCATAAACAGAAATTCAGCACCCATGGCGCCCCGAAACAAACGTACATGTTGTTCCAGAATGACATCCCGATAGATGTGGCCTGTCATCGTTACACTCTGAACATGCAGGTCAGTTCTGGAACCAAGAATAATTCCTCCCCAAACGAGCCATCCTGCACCACCGTAACGGTGTCGTTCAATGGTGTTCTCTTGGTGGTAACGGGTACCTGGCGCTCTCCATATGAAAGTCCGGCGAAAATCAGACTGCAAACTAAACCTGGACTCGTCGGAAAACATCACACAAGACCACTGTTGCGGTGTCCACAATGCATGCTCTCTACTCCAGGCTAATCGCAGGCGACAGTGAGTTGCGGTAAGTGGAACACATCTGACAGGCCTACGAGCATATAGACCAATGTGCCCTAAGCGTCTGTACACGGTCTGCCTTGAAACTGTCGTACCGGTAGCTGAAGAGAGCTGACGAGACAGGTCTGATGCTGTGCTCCGTCTGTTTCTTTTGGCAGTAACTGCCAAATACCGGTCCTCATTCGGCGTTGTAACTCGGGGGCGACCTGTGCTGTAACATCTACTCACATTACCATCATCTTGGAATCGTTGCCAAAGCCTGGAGATGACACTCTGGGCGATTCCAAGTTCCTCGGATACTTCCAGCTGGGTACGTCCACATTAAAGTCGTCCGATAATTCTACCACGTAAAAAATCATCCAAATGCTTCCTTTGTGCCATAACTATGCGGTTATTGCACTGAAAGGCTTTTAAAGCGCTTGTGAACAATTTTACTTCTTTGCCAGCATTCCTTATATACCCCTCTCTTACACTCTCGTCATTGTGACGTACTATCCGCGCCCCCCATCTGGTGGTTTCCTGTAATTTGCATATTCTTCTTCAAGATGTGTGTGATAATTCTACAGGTGAAATTTTTATTTTAGAATTCAATTTCTGTGTGATTCTGAATTATCCTTAATTTATGGACATGAGTGTAGTTTCTTTTCTAGTGAAGCTACAGACCAACAGTGAATTTGAAGATCAAAAAATTCTTAATTTAAATTTCTAAAAAAAATATAATGACAAAAAATAAAATGAAATATTTTTTTTTCTTCAATAACTTTTATACAAAAACAAGGATGAAGTTAACTCATGTGACAAACAAAACCACGCTTATCATATAGACGAAGCTTAAGACGTACGAGCTTTTAAAATTCGTTTTTTAAAGTTGGAATAGGGCGACTTTTCCTATAAAAATAACTTAAGAACTTACTGACTTCCAAACATTACGCACATCTGCTATTGCTGATAGAATAAATCCAGTTTGTAGGCTTATATATCTGTGTGGTGACGCGAATCTCGTCACAGCCAGCGGACGTAGGCATTCGGAATATGTGATTGCTGTAAACATTTTTTTCAAGTTACCACTTAACAATCCTGGATTACCAAAAACATGGGCTGTGAAAGGAAGGAGAAAACAAGAAAAGGGAAGGTTTTAAGACTACGTAATACTTTGTTCTTTTAGCCACAAAGGTTTTTCCATCACACTGGTGCACACATTAATCAACTAGTTTATAAAAAATGAAGTAATATAGGGTGGTCATACATTATTGGACCCATTTCAAAAATAAATAAAAGAAAACTGATAACGTTAAAACTACGGTTGTTTTTTTTTTAATGAGAGACAAATAAAAAAAAGTTTTTTTCAGATAAGAGGCGTACCATTACGGTGTTCTAAATTTGCTACAGCGAGTGATTTCCAAACGCAATGGCAACCGATCGGCAAAAGCCGATGTGAGTTTTGTGGTTACCTTCTTTAGTTTTTCTTGAATATCTCGAAAAATATTCAGTTTTCACACTACATGTGAATTAACAAATTAAAGAGCGTAACTCCCACAAATACGTATTTTATTTTTCTTCTAGTGTTAAAGTTTCGAGATAATGGCTCTCAACAATGGGAGCTCGCAATAATTTACGACCCCTCAACCACGTAACAGCGCGTTACCTCTTGAAAAAAACTTTTCAAATGCGCTCTCATTAAAAAAAAAAAAAACGTAGTATGTAACATTATAAGTTTTTTTTTATTATTATTATTATTTTTGAAATGGGTCCAATAATTTGACCATCACCAAAATAAATTCAAATAAAATGATAATAAATTCCCAAAACGTCAATGCAGTTTGGATTTGACTTATATTATGAAAACGGACACAAAGAGCAGATTTAATTAAAAACGATGTTAAATAAATTGCACAAAGCAAAAACTTATAAAGCTAAAAAAAGTTCTAATTTAAGGACTAAAATTTGTTACCAATGAAATTATAAAGCAAAAAACAAATAATTTTTCTAACTGAAGTTTTTTTTTTTTAACGTTTAGAGCAGATGTCCAACATGCGGGGAATTCCAAATTTAAAATTTAAATTGCCGAGGCGCATTTGAACGTGTATCACGTGAGCATGTATTGACTGCAATTGACAATTTCTTCAAATATTGAATTATCTGGAGAGCCGAATTATCGAGTTCAACTATATTCCATTAAATAAAATTCGTGTCAATGACACTTAAATCACCATTATAGTGAGAGGTAATAAAATCTTCAAGAACGCAGATGTGCATTTTTTTTTCACTTTTGCCTGCAACCTACTTTGAATCGTTCCACGAAAATAAATTATTAATCCTTTCTTACCTTAATTGGAATCGAAATTATTTTCTTGATTGATGAATCTTTATTGATAATTTCTTTCATCAAAATGGACCATTGAAGCGATAAAATAAATAATTTTATTGTGGCAACATCTCGCGTGATGGTTGAAACAATTAAAATAGTTTATTATTGCCATCGAAAACAGACAATGCAAATGGAGGGATCGTCTACTTGTCAATTAACGCTCCTATAATCTCTGGGGCATTCTTCCTTCAGAGTTTAAACAATTGAAGTGCGTTCAATGAAGTGCAAAAGAAAAACTGTTCGAAAAATACATCACATGACATTGTAAAACTTGTATCGCAAACTCTAATAATAGAGCCTATATAAATACAAAGTTCAATGAGCCTCAAGCTACTGTAGATATTTTAGTTTTTTACTTTCTACTTAACAAGTATTCTATTCGTCAAAAATTCGAGCTCGAGATTTTGATGAAATTCAGGTTTCAGATCTGCCTCAATCCGAACAAAACATTTTGGAATTATGACGAGTGCCTTGCAGGGCTTTCTAAAAACCCGAGGATAGAACTTTTGGAGGATTTTACTACGGAAAGGGCATTGTGTGTGCAGTGGCGTTTTTCAGGTTCTTGTGAGGTCGTGACCCTCGTCTGATTAGGCCTTTTTTAAAATCTTTACAGCAATCAATAAATGAAATTAAAAGATTCTAGATACTCTAAGTGAAATGTAAACTGTCTCTCTCATTTTCACTGCACCTCTATTTTTGGTGGCAAGATACTCCGCCTGGCATGCGCAAAAGGCCGGAGGGTTTCTTCTAGAATGAACAGTAGCGGTGGTGCGCAAGCTATAAATACAGCGAGCTGGGATGAAATTTTTTATGTGATCATTAGCCAAACCATCGTATCAAATCGCATTGGAAGAGGTACTTTTCCTACACTTATTAGACTTTTTTTGTGTAATATAAAACTAAAGTGACATATTTGCAAAGTTTTTAAATATTTGCGTAGCCATCCATTGAAGGAAATATAATTTACATGTTCAATTATTGACCCCTTCAGGCTGTCATTTTCCTTGGAACGGAGGGTGGACTATGTAGAATTGATTTTATTGTAGAGGATGGATCAAAAAAAAAGTTTACAAGGGTAATAAAATATATTTATAAACATTAGGCAGAAAATACAAAGGAATTAAGAGGGCACGCTTGCCGATCACTTTTCTACATAATCACAAAATCTATTTAGGCATTTATCTAACGCGGCCAAACTTGCTTAAACCGGCGGTAGAAATCACCCTTTGAGCCAGTTCACGGCTAACTGTCTTATCACTGCTTTTTGGAAGCCTTTTGAAGCAACCCTTTCCCGTAATTTGACCACGGTTAGATGGCACACCTGGAGTCGAGCATCCTCGTGCTCAAGCTTCACCAACCTCACAGGGGTTTGCCTATGATTTACGTGCAACAGGTCATAACTGGAGTCTTCAGTGAAGGGTTTCGACGTGCACGACCTTAAGCGATACATGAAGCTGCCAAAGCTACTAGGTTTTTGAAAATCTTCTTCAATAAATGTCCTTTTCAAACTTTGGAAGAAAATAATCATTGGGCCAATATAAGCCATCCAAACAAACGCCTAGATGTTGAGTGATGGTGTCCATCCTCCTGCATGAGCAATCCCGTATGCTCTCAAAACCAAAATTGTCTGCAAAAATTCAAGTGGAAATTCTGGAGTCACCCCATACACCAGATTTGGCACCCAATCTGTTCCAAATCCTATCTGGAACAAAGGTCTCTTCAGACGTGATGTGAAAACATTCAATGAAACTGGCTCAATAGAGCAGGACGTGTTTCACAAGCCGAGTTAAAAAGTTAGTCCACCAATTCAGATGACCTTACATAAGTTGGTGATGATGTTGGAAAAGCGTGGCAATTTCTCATTTCTTTTTTGCATTTTTGTCTGCATTATAAATAATTTTTATACCTGCAACCTCTTTGGATCATCTTCGTATGTTGATCACCTGTTTAATGTCAAACATGAGAGATTGGAGCTGCACTGCACTGGATGTAGAATTTGAAACAAACTTAGGCGTCAGGAGAATTTCTCCCTTTCTTATCAGTGCCTTGACGAACGAAAGTAGTCACTTAGTCGCAAAGTAACCAGGTTATTCAGAGACGAAGTCAACCCGTCAGCAGACAATTTATCTGTCACAGCACTCCTGCACGCTCCGTTTGGTATTCATGAGAGCCAGGTCTTCTTAAATTAAGTGACAACGAGATGTTTTCCAATTGCTGCAAATTGTTGATCGTTTTTACCAGTCTGTTGCCTTAAGGTACATTTTACAGAACCGATGTCTCTTCCCTTTACTATGATGGCAATCGTTGCATTGCTTGTACCACTCGATGTTCCAGTTTTCAGCGTATTTCTTTTGGTGATCAATTTTGTAATCAAAGTATCAAATGCTAGATATAATGTCTGCTTTTCTGTTCCTTCTCTCTTTCAAGGACACAGACATTCCAAAATAATTGTACAGCAATGTGCAGCATATTTGTCGCTAAATATCTTCCTCGTAGAATTTATGGTTCTCAAGCTGAAAATGACAGAATGATTTACTTTTGTGTCTGCCTAAATCCGTGTAAATGTGTCACAAATGTAAGAACACGAATAGTTTTTAGCGAAATTTACTTACTAAAAAAAATCTATGAAGACGGAAAATTTCGAATCATCATCATTTTCTTTTCGAATTCGTGGTGCAAATGTATATTTTTTTCATATTTGTTGTTAAATATGAACATCGTAAAATATTTTGCGTGTTTTAACTGAAAATGGCAATTATAATGATAGAATTGTTATAATTTTGCATATGCTGAAATCATCATAAATGCGTCATAAGTATGAGAAGACAGTTTCTAGCAGCATCAAAATGTACTTAAAATGCCAGAACAGTCTCTTCGAATAAGCATCATCTTTCCAAATTCGTGGAGCTGTGTTCTAGCTACATGCTCATACTTTATCTTCATGAATACGAAAGTAATTATAGATGCCTACATTTGTTCGTGAATATATTTGCTCATGAACACATTCACTAATACAACCAATTTTCGTCTTCTTTCTCCGCTTTACATGCATCTATTCTTCCTTACTTTATAAACCTTAATATCTTCTCATGCTGCATCTAGTATAATTTTTAAAGGGTAATTTACGAATGAGTGCACTTTCAAATTATACGACTAACAAAATATTAATGATTCACGAAACAAGGCCAAACATTGGTTTGAATTATAGTATATCGTCACTGTTGTACTTATATATCAAAATGTCGTATGTCAAATTTATCAAAACATTTTATTGATGTAAAACACTTCTAAGGGTTAGCTACATCTGCTCTCAAATTGTTCTATGTTGTCACAAAATGCCAAATGTCGGTAGAGGTTCCATCTGTTACATAAAAATTCTCATGTTTCGCTGTGTGGGGTTTTTGACATACGACATTTTGACATAAAACGATATGTAAGAATCCTTCGTGCCTTGAATTAGGTAGATAGGGAATTTCGAATTAACGTTAATTCACAGCGATCTTATTATGATACTTACAGAAATCACTAGGGCTGAACATTCGCGACCGTTCCACGCCAAAACCAGTCGTCAATGTGAAAATCCGATCACCACTGGAGCGATGTGGAGCCAACCCTTCTCAGTATCCATCACTCCATTTGGACTGACGGGCCAGAAATGCGAAGGGAGTAGCGGAGGTTTGTGGGGAGGAGATAGAGTGCATGGTTCACCAGGCAATCGGAAGAAGCGGGGGGTAGTTGGGTGACTGGTAGCGGATGGATTTGCGTGGAGTAGAGCGGTCGTGAAAAAATGGACTGTCGCAATGAGGTGGTGAATGACCGGTTAAGATGAAAAATAAACGTTTTTTTAAAATGGGCTGCAGAATCAATCCTTTCTAAATGGCTTTTTAGTACTACAACGAAACAGTCTTCGGGAGATTTTATTCCTTCAATGTTTTGAATTTTGTTGGCGGTTGTCGTTTTGTCGTCGAAAGTTGCATCAAGTGCACCCCACTGCCTCTCTTGATGAGAAAAAATTTATAACACCCTAAAGTTATTTCGTGGCACAAACTTATTAATGTTGATTTTAATTATCGACGTGTCGGAGAGGTTCCTCAAATATATTTGTGCAAAATAATATAAATACTTTTGGATGACTTTGATTTTCTTTTGCAGGCACGAGAAAACGAGAAGAAAAAACCGGATGTCTTGTCCTGAAAGAAAATGAATTTATAAGAATGGTGCCAATAAATCTGGAAGGTCGTTTAAAGACAGAGGTGCAGTGGAGCCGGAACGGCGTTCCTGCACTGCTTTTCCCGAGAGAAATAAATAAGAAAAAAATGTGAAAATGTCTTCAAAACAGTGCGATTTTTGTCTACGGGTTAGAATTTAACTTCGCTTTCTTATTTTGCGATTACGCCACTGTTTAAAGACTTATTTTAATGTCGTACATAAAATAATGGAGGCAATTTGCTGTGCGTCATTGACACAGGATAAGGTTGAGGTGCTATCTAACCAGGGCCAATGCAAGGGTCAGTGGCGAATCCAAGAGTTGGGTCGCGGGGGGTGAGGTATAAAAAGTTTTGCATCGTGTCGTGACGAATGTGAAATCTTATGGCTTATGTAAACAAAACACTTTAACTTTACAGACTTTACTCACCTGACAATAAGAATCAAAGAACACACAATATTTTCGATAATTTAACAAAAAAAAATAAAATAACTAGCAAAAAATGTTTTTGACCTTGTCGAACTGCAAAATACAGGTGGAATGACTACGAAAGGGGAAAATTTTCTGTCAAAAGAGTAAGAAATGTTTTCACGATTTCGTAAGGCAGATAAGAAAAACAGCTGTAGTGATTTTAAATAAAATAAGGAATTCTTCTAGCTCAGGGGTGCTGTAGCCCGATTTGTCATAATGTAACAAGGGTACCTGACGTCCATAGGCAAAGAAAAATTGATATGCCTCTTACCAATACGTATTTACATATTCGCGTGCATAGCAAACTATAAAAAATAGTTTTTTTAGTTAACGGCGCGTCTAAATTGAGCAAAAAAATAAAAAGAATCTCCCAATAAATTTTACTAATTTCCATCCAACTGCATTTTAAGCATCAATATTCATTAACATACCTAATAATACATTTGCAGTTATAGTTAAATACATGTTGCAATTCAGTATTTATTAGCTTGGTTTAGTTTAGTTTAATTATATTAACGTCCCGTTTTGAAGCATCACGAGGGCTATAAAGGTATTTATTAAGAGAGGCGGAAGTCGGTCGGACAGTTTCGTTTGACGGACAAGTGCCCCATTATGCGTCCCCCCCTCCACTACAATCAACTAATGGTAAAACCGGCCCAGTATCTAATATTTAAATGGTAATTTTCTAGCGCTGTTTCGTCACGTCCTTTTAGTCTTCCGCAAAATAAGCAATGGATTCAAAAATTAAATTGGCGAAGCCCGTTTGACGTATATCACGAGATCATGAATCGATTCCTTTTACTATCAGTGTTGCATCTTTTCGTTGCAGTGAGCACGCGTTTCAAACTGCAATGCTTTGGCTAGATTAATGAATTTTAAAGCCTCATCAAATGCGGGTTCTCATAAAAAAGGGGCTTCTTAGTAAAAGTGAGAAGGATAGTTCTCCAAAAGTTAGTTTCTTTCAATTATTCCTTACTAATTTTTTTTAATTTTTAATAAGAAATATTATCTTTTAATTAAATGAATCCAATAAACACAGTTTTTAAAACACACACCTTTAGGGTGGCGGGCGAAAGTGCCAGTTTTACAGTGTCCGCTGATTCAGTGAGAACCTCTCACGTACCTTTATTAGAGCACTGAAAAGCAGACTTTTCAATTTATTTTTTTTCTACTTTTAAATCTTCTATATTTATGATTTATTATTATAATATATATTCATAATAGAATCTTGAAGTCAGTGTTTTCTAAATACACATGTTAGGTGGCGCGCTGGTATGAAATAAAATTTATGAAATTAATCGATTAACTCAGTGGTGCACAGTTTTTCATTTCGACCCCCCACACCACACTTTGTGTAAAATTTCTGGCTACCCCAGAGGGTCGCAACACAGGTTTGGAAGAAAATCCTTATATATGTTTTTTATTATCAAATAAATTTCTTTGATTTAGCGACCCATAAAATTTTTCGACCCCCAAAGGGTCGCGGCCCATTCGCACCACTGGATTAACTGATAATTAAGTTCCGAAAATATGATATATTGTATTGTCATAAGTGTCAATTTGAACTCTAGTGTATAAGGAAGTAAAGAAAAAATGATTACAAAATTCCACCTTACAGCAGTTTAATAAAATGTGCAAAAAAGGAACAATCAGGGACATTTTATTTAGAATCGGGACAAACCAGAGCCTTTCTTTGTACCAAGGCAAGGCACAAAATGTCAGGGACTTTCTGGCAAATTCAGGGAGTTCACTGTTAGCATACCTTTTGCGTAGGGCTCATTATCATGAGCATAATGCTGAATTTATTTTTCAGATTAGGTCTTATTATCGAAGACACTATACAAAATTTACAACTTTTGTCTTTGCTTCTGAAAATCATCAAAAAAATGGAATAAATTTTGATTTAATATTCTATATCAAAACTATGATAACTTCAGGAAGGGATGGCCTTATAAAGATAAACTGATCACACACCCATAAGATGCTAAGCGGTATCTAAATACAGCCCTGGAAAACTCCGATATTCACTATTCTATCCATATAGATCTCGCGGTTTCCACAATTTCATTCCCACCGTTCTCACTGCCAGTTTCAGTTAAAATCAAATCAGTCAAATTAGAACAAGAATTTTCCCAACTCATCGTCATCTAATACGTACAGGCCAGCGGCGGCAAACGATAATGCCCTCAAATTATTGCAAATCCAACGTTCCATTTTCTCCTCTACCCCTTTTTCCGCTCCTCTCTCAGCAAATGGGGTTACGACCGACTCTCTCTAATGGAACCAGATATCAGTCAGGGATGCTCAGTTAGACGAAAGGATGTGGGTGGAAGAATCAATCGTCTGAAAACCGAACTGTCCTGCTGCCGAAAGTGCGCGACAGCATGGAACGGGAGTTTATTCAATTCAGGTGAAGAGAGAATGGAGAATGGAATACCAGGACAAAGAAAGAATCGTTTGCATTCTAGAAATGCGTGTTCGGTGTTCAAAAAATAATGTTAAAATATAAAAAAAATGTCAAGCAGTAAATTCATAAAGTTTGTTTCGGTTTCGCAATCAGAGCAAATACGTGACACTTTGGTTTTATTATATAAAGTTAGTCTGGAGCCAAGAGTTATGGTCAGCAATTCCTGTTGTATGTTCTTTTCTAAAGAATTTCGGTTATGTCATTGACTCTCAACCTGTGAGATTCTCCTCTTTCGGAGAGGGGGGGGGGGCATGGACAAACAGAAGGAAGTGCAAAGATATTGGGGAATGGATGTCAACTTGACTATTGAAATCAAGTTTAAAAAAAGAAAACATATGCTTTTAATACACAAATTATTAACTTGGTTTATCATTCAAAGCAGTAATCTCCGATTAGGCGATCATAGATTTTTTTTTAAATTTACTATACAATAAAATATTTCAAATCCGTTCTTTAATTATTGTCTGTTCTTATAAAAGATCTGATAAAGAGCTTGAAAACAAAAATCTTGAAGATTGGCACATCTCATGTAACATTAATATATTATTTTTTTATTCGACGCTTTGTGACGGTGCAATTAACTTCTCATACTCTTTTATGACGGTGAAATTAACTTCTCATCTCTTGATGATGTCTTCTCCTTACTCGAAGGCTTTGAAGCCTGAAGCTTTGTGACGTCAGTAACTCTCATACTCTTTGTGACGGTGCAATTCTTCTCATACTCGCAAGAGGCTTCAGCTGTGAACTTTGTGACGGTCGTCTTCTCATACTCTTTTGTACGTGAATTACAACTTCTCATACTCTTTTGTGACGGTGCAATTAACTTCTCATACTCGCAAAGAGAAGCTGAAGCTGTGAAGCTTTGTGACGGTGCAATTAACTTCTCATACTCTTTTCTGACGGTGCAATTAACTTCTCATACTCTTTTTGTGACGGTGAGGAATTAACTTCCTCATACTCATAGAGAAGCGAGCTAAGAAGCTGTGACGCATTACATCTTCTCATGCTCTTTTTGACTAGATCTTCTCAACCTCCCTGAAAGGAAACTGAAGCTGTGTAAGCTTTGTGACCGTCTTAGGTCCCCATACTCTTTGTGACGGTGCAATTAACTTCTCATACTCGCAAAGAGAAGCGTCGAAGCTGTGAAGCTTTTGACGTGCGTCAATTGGCTTCTCATACTCTTTCTGACGTTGCACTTAACTTCTCATACTCAAGAGAAGCTTTAAAGCTTTATGACGGTCCAATTCCTCATACTCGCAAGAGAGGCTTTAAAGCTTGTGACGTGAATCTCTCATACTCTTTTGTGATGAATTAACTTCTTACTCCAAAGAGAAGCTTCAGCTGTGAGCTTTTGACTTTGACTCACTTCTCATACTCTTTCTGACGGTGCAATTAACTTCTCATACTCTTTTCTGACGGTGCAATTAACTTCTCATACTCTTTTGTGACGTGAGTGCTTCTCATACTCACTGAAGCTTTGAGATGTGAAGCTTTGTGATGGTAATTAACTTCTCATACTCAAAAGAGAAGCTTTGGAAGCTGTGAGTAGCTTGTGAGGTGCAATTAACTTCTCGCCTTTGACGGTGCAATTAACTTCATACTCTTTTGTGACGGTGCAATTAACTTCTCATACTCTTTTGTGACGGTGCAATTAACTTCTCATACTCTTTTATGACGGTGCAATTAACTTCTCATACTCGCAAAGAGAAGCTTCGGAGCTTTGTGACGGTGCATTGAACCTCATACTCCGCAAGAGAAAAGCACTTAAAGAGGTAATAATGTAATCTAAAATGCTTCGATAGCTTTAAATGGTCTATAAGTTTAAAATGCTATTCATTCTTTGAAAATTTCTTTTAATATCTACAAACGATTGTTTAATTTGTCACTAGTGGCTTGCTGCTGAGCTTTAGCGCATTAAAACGGAAAAAAACTTTTTGATGGCCAACTTGAAAGAAAACAGTTGTTAATGATAAATTGCGCAACTTGCTCGCTATGATAAGCCATTACACCTTAAATCTTGGCACGCACTGTAACCTAATGACAGTTTTGACTTTGACGGACGCCATAACCATTAACAAGAACAGCTCGTAAAAAAAAAATAGCCGCCATGAATTTTTCTTTTCTTACTTGATAATTTTAAAGGTATCTATTTCGTTGTTGTTTTTAAGGTATTTATTTTGTTGTTTTTTAAGGCATTTATTTTGTTGTTTTTTTAAGGCATCTATTTTGTTGTTGTTATTAAGGTATCTATTTTGTTGTTGTTTCTAAGGTATCTATTTTGCTGTTGTTTTTAAGGTATCTATCTTTGCCACGTATTGAGAATACTCATACCTATCAATTTCAAATGAAACTATCATTCAGAGATGCAACCCTCAGGCTTTTTTATTTCTATTTCTATTTTTAAAATATCCATTTTAATTTCAAATGATTGTTCAGAGGGCCTATGTTAAGGCAAAAGAGTGAAAGTAGAGTTGTTACTAAAATAATAATGATATACAGATAACTTAGAAAGTAAAAAAAAAACCAAATTATATTTAACAGTCAATGCAAGTTTTATGCAACCTATTTAAATGATATCGCCTCATATAATCCAACCTTGTAAGATATCAGAGATATAACATTATCAGACGTAATACGCAAGACGTAGTGTGCAAATATTTTATTTCTGTTGAATTGAAATTGTATTGAATTTTTCTTGAAAATAAAGCGAGAATTCAAAAAAAGAAAGAAAGAAAGGATGAACGTAGAATTTCTTATCGTGGTGTGATTTACATTATAATGATTACAAAAGTTGCAAAAGATACGGTTATATAAATTCTGCTGAAATTGTTCGTCTTGTATAAAAGATGTTCATTTCCTTCTTTGCAGATCATTACCTCCTTAAGTGAACAAAAATAATGGTTACAAGCAAAACATGTCGCAGAAAAATTCTTGAAGTGCTCAGGAAAGACTATAACAATAACATTAACAACACATTTCAGATACAGCCGTCTCATAATCGAAAATTACAGTTACTCGGAAGGATATTTTTTATAATAATAAATGAATTATATAAATGATAAACAATTTCTCATAATCATGGTAACAGGCATGGCAAAATATTACTTTCGCTATAAATTTTTATCTTAATCTTAAAGAGCGGAGAGGGGTTGTGGGAGCCACGCCTGTACTTTGTCCCTAGAGCTGGCTCTGATCTCGACGACCTGGCTGACCCTGCAGAATTTCATCTCATGAAGGGGGCAATTTAAAATTCATTGCAAAACATGCAGGCAGGCCTTCTGATTGTCTTCGTCGGATATAACACTGACGATAACATTTAGCTTTGCTGAGATCAAATCCAGACTAACCAGCTGTATAAAACATGCTCAAGTTCACCACTAGGAGGTGGGTCTACCTTGCCCCAGTATTCTATATAAAGAAGAAGAAAAAAAACCTCTGAAATTTAAACGAAATGCTTGATTTCGTTGGTAATTTTTCCTTCAACGAACCCCCCCCTCCTGCCTCGCTTCATCATTATAGATTAAATTTATATTTTTGAAAATAAATATTTCATTGATCTTCTATTATTAACATCTCGTTAATAACGATTTATTCAATTTGATAACAATATGTAACGAAGCTGTATTTCAGCCCAAAACCCTGGTTATTATTCTCCTGTATTTTCTCTCCATATTTATAGAAAATAAATGAGATCTAGTAAATTTTACTTGCGCTGGGGGGCATTCATTGAAATAAGTGTGAGGACAGATTTATAAGTCGTACACTAATCTGACCAGTACGACCATCCACTGCAGGGCCGGCGGAGGCGGTGAAACAGTGCGACCACTAGGCCAAACGTTTTCTAAAGGCCCCGCAGCTGGCGGATTTGCAAATTAAAAATCCATTTATTTTTTATTTAATCCGAATATACATGCATTTGAATATAATCACGCGATATGTGACATTTCACGTTTACCGATCAAAGGCAAGGTTGGGGGGGGGGCTTTGAAATGTCATACATAGTCAAAACAGAGTAAGAAAAGTAAAAAATGTGTTTCATTATGCTTGCGTTGTAACGGATGATAGTACATCGTACGTTTGGGTGGAAATAAATAAAATATTCAAGTCATTTAGGGAAGACAAATGCTTAATATAATATATTACTGAAAATTACTAAATAATATATTTCATTGTTTTTTTGTTGTAATCATACTTACTAAAAATTTATCTTAATTTTTTTAATATTATTTTTGGACAATTTCATGTAGCTGGAGAGAACGCTGGAAGGAAACACATGTGTGGATCTGATAAATTTAATAAAAAGAAAGAAAATTATTGTTGAAAAGGAGGAACTCCGTGCAAATTTTTAAAACCGAAATGTCCAACAAACTGACGAATATATAATTACAGTTATTGAAAATCAAATCCAGAAACTCAAATTACACATAGACATCCGCAGAAACAATCTAATCATAAAATCCTGATGTACAATAAAATATTTTTGTTTACGAAAGTTTCCAAGGCCCTGCAAATCACTTTACTTAAGTTTCTTTTGTTCGGGCACCCTGATCCACGAGTCAGCTATCATCCAGACACTGCCCCAACCCTAGCGGCACGTCGCAGGATGAGGTTAGAACTGAAGACGCTTTTTGAGACAAACCACCTGTTTCTAATTCTGCTCACCCTCTCTAGACCTTTGTAAAGTGCATGGCATCACTGCCAGGACTTGGTGACGTCTTTCCCCACTGGTTCTTCGCTGAACTCAGAACCAGCCCTTGATTCTCTGGCCTGGTCACTTGCCCAGTTTTCCGCTACAAATGTTCACCTTGTCCGCTTAGTGGGCGTGCTTTCATTGTGCTGGGCTTGACTTTCCTATAATAGGACCTTCCAAGATGAATCCGATCGATCAAACGATCTGTCCGATAATTGCGGATGCCCCCCTCTAGGGCAGCACCAAATCAGATATCAGAGATGCTTGAAATTCTAGAAAATAATATAATCCGTCTAACATATTAATGCTGGATGGTATAATGCGAAATGAAGATATAAAAATGAATTAAGCTAATCTCTTTAAAGGAATTTAACAAGAAAGTCTCAACAATTATCATAATCTTGATAAAATTGATAATGACCATTCACAACTTGAATTACACCATGTCGAAAAGTAAAAAGACCCGGGAAGATTCTATTATAATTGTAGTTATATTGTTAAAATTAGAATATATCCTTGCTACCTGTTTCAGACCACTTGACCCCGGTCCATTTCTGCAGAAACTTTAAAATCTGAAGAAAGTTTCCAAACGGCATTGTCACTTCCTATCAAGTGGTAAGCTGTATATCACATCCAAAGATTTGAGATTCTACCAGCAGCAGCTACTCTTCACAGGCACCGGTTCTTGCAGTGTTGCAGCAACAACCCCACAAGATCAGATGGACTCACCCACACCCTTGCCTCCAACAACAACAGCAGCAGCAGATCATCTAATTCTTTGAAATTGTCAGCACATCACCATGCTACTCATTACTGGGGAAGGCGCGTCGAGACCATGGGCCCCAAAAATTACTTCTTCAATGTTAAATCTGTACTGGGTTAGGTTCGAGACCCTGGGAAGAATGTAGAAACTACGCCCTCGAAATGTCGAATCGAACTGCAATTTCATCTAAAATTTTGTCTATTTTTGAAATAATACGCTTGACACCGACTTAAAACAGAGATGGGTAAGTTTCGACCGGCATAAGTTCATCACCCCGCAGTTCAAATAATAGTTAAATAATTTAAAATAATAGTATAATCTGTACATCCGGTTCAACAGATTATAGAAACTTTAGTCAGTCTTTATACTGAGTAGCATTCAATCAAACAGGGACTTCGTTAGTGAATTTGGGAGAATGGTTGGTCCTGGTGTTTTATGTTCTTTTAGAAAGATGAAACTGTATTTTGATTTTAATTCTTTTTAACTACTTACCTCGATGTCAGGTTAATGCGCATGTTTATTAAATGCTCTGTCAAAATATACAATTTCTTGCACTACATTTCTTCATTCCTTCGATTTGTTTTACTTGGAAAGCAACAGCCCCGCCGGCTTCACAGATCTATTCAAGTGGATAAATCCATGTTGTATTATTTCTAATATATAAAATTTTCTCAAGTTACACACTTTCTCTCATATACTTATAAATCAACTTAGCAGACTGTCACAAGTTCTAAGCTTTTAAAAGCAGAAACACAAAGATGAAAGTATCGAAAATAATATTTGCTCTGATAACTAATATATAAACCTTTTTCTTTAGCGTATACGAGCATGCACAGGTAACATTACAATCGTCAAAAATTTGATTTCTGATATTTCAGTGGATTCGACACTTAGGACTCTTGAGTCCGTAAAAAAAAAGGAAAAGAAAAAAAAGCTTTTGAAATTATATCTGTGAGTCTGCATGCCCGAACCTTTTGAACTCGATAAATTAAAACATGTCGCGCTGGGTGGTGAAATGACGTGGTCCTGTAATCAAAATTGTCTGCTTTGTCAGAAACGAACAGACCAAGGAGAAGATGCCTTTTCCTAACCACATAATCGCTTTTCTTCATTATATGAAGCTACATAAAATGAAGTACATTTGCAATTTTTTTTTAATACTAGCCGCCTTCGGCGACCAGCTTGTTCGCCAGGAATATAATTTCAATCGAATCCCTTATGCATAATTTGATATTCATTGTTCCCGTAACACAGTAATTTTCAACTTCAAATTGTTATACACATTTTAACCGTGTTTTTTTAGTAGCTTTGTACATGTTCTGTTTATTGTCAACACGAACTTCCCTAAAGGAGTCAAGAAATTGTCCGTGCCATGTAGCATCTAATCGTAAGCTGTCGGCGCCAATTTCAATTTCATATTCCTTATGCAAAATTTGTATTTGATTTCAACATAAAAATGACACTTCATATATGCTAATAAAAGGAATTAAAATGTAGCAACCATGAATCATTCAGGTTAATGGATACATTTCCTAATATATTGGCTATCTTAGAGGACTTTGTTTACAGATTTCGAGAAAAACTGGTGAAATAAAAACGGAAAGAAAATTCATTAGGATATTGCCCTTGCTTTCAACAATGTAAGAGAAATACGCAAATAAATATTTGTTTAAACAATGAAAACGATTTGAGTTTCATTGCAACAATGAAAAGTATTTTTGAAAATTATTCTTACAAATATTTTTAAAAATTCATTAAAATTAGAGAAAAATTGTATAACAACATAATTCATATCATTGAAAAAGAAATTTTTTCCACTTTCAGATGGTGTAAAAATGATTTTTGTGCTGTAATATTTTCGGAAGTTATTAAGTAAAAACGCCAAAATTTCGCTTAATTTTTAATTAATTAAAATTCTAATTAAAATTTCCAAAAAACGGCTCCGAGGTGCACATTCCCACCCTCCAAAGTGTGTTTGTGCCAAATTCCGTAGCTCTAGGTCCAGTGGTCTGCCTGTAGAGCGCCAACATACACACAAACACACATTCTCCTTTATTATTAGTAGAGATGCGCGTTGCCATTCACATGGAATGAAAATATTATATACGTTTCAACTTATTTTTGGCAGCGCATTGCCACCCACGTTGCAGGGAAAACATAAATTCACATCTTTAATTTTTGTCAGTATATTGTCACTTACCTGCAAGGAAATTGTCATATACATTTTTAATTATTGTGTTTATTAAATTTATTATTTTTGTGTATGATATTACGGTTATAATTAAAAAAAGGCTTTTTTAAATGTTAGGGAAATAAAAAAAAAATAGATGAACAATGAAACTGGCATCATTGAAAAGATAATTGTTTTTGAATTTTAAGATTATGAGAGCATCAAAATTACTGATTGAAAAAATATCACTGAGAAACAGTCGTGTTTTTATAGATGTCAATCGAGAGCGTTTGGTTTCTTAATATCTAGACAAAATCATTTTTATCGCAGGATATTAATAACTTCCTATAGTGGAAAGTATTTCAGAAAGTCCCGGGAATAACACTCCCAATTTTTATTAAGTCTCGAGAATAACACTCCCAATTTTTATTGCTATACATTAAGACCTTTCTACACGAAATATAGTTCCACTGTATACAACGTAGTCGTACCAAGTTTGGTATTTTATCGCACGGATTAAATTAATGCTTTTCGTGGAAAACGGTCACATAGAAAACATCCACGATAAGCAACAGACAGCAGACAGAAATAATCCAGTTCCAGCTGACAAAAATCCCCACCGAAAGCCACTATCTCACCCAACCCTCGTAAAACTTTCATCACCACTGGAATCTGAAACATCCAACGAATCGCTGCTCTCCATAGACTTATAAAGACGGTAAACCCAAGTCACCCATCCTGGACCGATGAATCACGGGGATTTGTTTGACCCAATAAACTTCCCCAACGAGTCAAGGAGCCCATAACCTTTAGCCAATTAATTTCGCTTGCCACGTCACACAGAATGAAATAAAGAAAAGCATCTCTTGAACCTTTTTCGTTGTTGTTCTCTTGGGCAGCGAAGTTCCGGTCGGGCGTCCCGTCGCGTCGGTTTCTTATCACCACCAAAAAGGGCAACGTCACATGGCAGAAAGAAACAGAAAACGAAAGTGGGTCTATGCCGAGACCTTGACTCAGGGACGTCATCCGTGCTTCCTCGTAAGGCTGCACGCCAGAGGATGGATTGCTTTTCTCTGCAAAGAGGATCTCTTGAGGACGTCGACGGTTGGGGACGCATTAGGCAATGATTCCAAAATAGGTTTTTTGAGGCCGAATTTCTGTGATTGGACATCCAGGTTTCAAAGACGGCCATTTAGCAGGGCCTCTTAGGCAATGCAAGTCTCGGGGCCCGCTCGGTTCCCCTCTGTAACTTCCAAAACCGAATGCTCTTCCTTGACTTTAATCTAATATCTATATAAGCTGTTTTTAAGTAACAAGTATTGTGATGAACTTATAAGACTTGATGGGGAACAAAATTCACTTTCTTTCTCCTGCCAGGGGCCGCGGTGACCTGTGGTAAAGGTCCCGGTTTCGGGGCCGGAGGGTTCCAGGTTCGAACCCGATTCCACCGAAGATCTGCCGGGTATGGGGCCTGCTGCACGTTAAATCATACGTAGTGGTCAAGCGTCTTCCCGCTGGTGTGGTGCGGAAATTTGGAGAGGGGGTGCCGGCTCTGGTGTCGTCCTTGTCATCTGACCGCGGTTCAAAATTCGTAGCTTCAAAACGGGACGTCAATGTAACTAAACTTCTCCTGCCAGATTAGGATAACCATACTCTACAAGCTGTAAAAGTTGGGAAGCAGTTCAAGGGCTAACTTTTAAAACCAGCCGGATTGACCCCCCCCCCCTTAGACTTTCTCGTATACTCCGTCATAAAGGTTTTATCCCTAAGAATGAAAACTATGGACTTTGGGCAAGAGCGTCAACACAAGTGCGAGTGTCCCCCACCCCTTCCGAGTTTAGTGACACAATATGGCACGTTTTGTGCTTCGTAATACAGGGTGTCCGAGAATTGGTGGACCCATTTCAAAAATTAATTTTAAAAAACTAATGTCACAACAGCATTTTTTTTTTTAATGAGAGAGCAAATAAAAAAGCTTTTTTCATATTGGT
The DNA here is from genome assembly GCA_013235015.1 of Araneus ventricosus. Classification (NCBI taxonomy): domain Eukaryota; kingdom Metazoa; phylum Arthropoda; class Arachnida; order Araneae; family Araneidae; genus Araneus; species Araneus ventricosus. Next base: position 98,329 of record BGPR01002639.1, read on the forward strand.
GGCGTACCATTACGACGTTCTAAATTTGCTACAGCGAGAGATTTTCATACGCAATGTCTACCGAGCAGCAGAAGCCGATGCGCGTTTTCTGGTTTCCTTTCTTAGCTTTTCTTGAATATCACGAAAACTATTCAGCTTTCGAATTACGATTGATTTAAAAAATTTAAAGAGCGTAAAATTCCCTACAAATGCGTGCTTTTATTTTTCTTCTAGCTTTGATAGTTTCGCAGATAATGGCTCTCAAAAATGGGATATGTCCAATAACTTACGACCCCCTAGAGCACCGCAACGGCGAGATACTTTTAAAATGCTCTGAAATTTTTTTTTAAATGCTCTCTCATTTAAAAAAAAATCGTAGTTGTAACATTATTTTTATTGTTAATAATAATCTTATTATTATTGTTATTAATCTTCTTCTTATTATTATTATTATTATTATTTATATCATTATTAATATTGTTAGTATTATTATTAATATTATTATTATTAATATCATTATTATTATTATTATTTGAAATGGGTCCAACAATTCTCGGAAACCCTGTATGATGAAGAGAACCGACATATGAAAAAATATGGATTCCGAGGCCACACGTGACCTCCCTAATAGCATAAAATGCCCGCCAATATCTTTGCGATATCTTCACGATATTGTACGGTATTCAGAATACCGAACAACATCGTAGAGATATCGCACAATATCTTGTGCTAATAGGGCTCACTTCTCTCCACTAGGGAATATCACATTATACGAGATAGCCCGTGCAACGCCGGGCCACGCAGCTAGTCATTATTATTATTATTATTATTTGAAATGGGTCCAACAATTCTCGGACACCCTGTATGATGAAGAGAACCGAGTGTACATTTTGAACGCCTTCCGATTGAAACCAAAATCTGGCACAGATTAACAATTTTGTTAAAATGCCTTTCCTACGTAATTCCGGCGTCATGCTAAGTCAATGGGATCTTTAAAGAGGAAATGCAAAAGTAACGCATATGAAGTCAAGGTTTTTAATGTAAGTAAATAAGACTGAAAAATCCACCCTATCCAAGTCGCTGAATTTATGAGTTATTGCTTTCACACACCTGCAAATATGCAGACAGACAGACGGTCAACCCCAGGACGGACATGGACCGTAATTTGATACTGTCTACAATTCTGATGATAAAGTAAATATCCATCTATCAAGCTCTTCCCATTTTTCAGTTATCGTGTTCACATGCACACGGAGAGACACATTTCCTCTGGATAGATTTCGTCCAAAATTTGACAGAGATTTACAAAAATTTGGTGTAAAGACCGCATGTCAAATTTCAACCGTCTAACTCGATGCGTTTTTGAGTTATTGCGTTCACAAACAGACAGACATGATTTTTAAAAAATAAGTTTTTCGGACCCAGGCAGTTATAAAAGGTATTTATCAAAATCTCGAGTTCGAATTTTTTGGCGATTATGATACTTTCTCGTTGCTTACTTTGCATCTGAGAAAGTAAAAGTACTAAGTTTTAAACCGGCAGGAGTGGTTTCCCCTAAACTTTCTCGCATTCTCCTGACACATGTGGAGAAAAAATAAGCTAAAAGGAAGTTAAACGGACAAGCGTCCGTAACGCAGTGGAGAAAGGCGTGGGTAGAAGCGGAAAGGATTAGAGCAAGTGAATCTCGCAATTACGCAATAAAGGCCTCGTGTCATTGTGAGATGAGAAAAGACAAATAGGCGATTTGAACAACTTTTTTCGACCGTTTGAAACGAAAATTGGGCACGGATCTACAATTAATATTAGCAAACGTCATAACAATTTTTATTTATCTAAGCCGTAGGGTTTACGAGTTAATGTTTAGAAGTATGCGATTATACAATCCGACAGACAGCCAACCCCTTCACGGATTTGGCCCAAAATTTGATACGCACCTACATTCCTGATGATAAAACTGTGTACCAAATTTTATCTGTCTAGCTATTTACGTTTTTGAGTTATCGTGTTCCCATGGACGCAGACAGACAGACTTCCCGTGGACGGATTTTGTCCAGAATTTGATAAAAACCTACAAATTATGTGTAAAGATCACATATCAAATTTCATCCCTCTAGCTCTAATAGTTTTCGAGTTATCGTGTTCACAGACAGACAGACATAATTCCAAAATTATGTTTTTCGGACTCAGGGAGGTCTAAAACGTGGAGATTCGTCAAAATCTCGAGTTCGAATTTTTTGACGATTACAATACTTTCTCTTCGTATACGAGAAAGTAAGAAAGGACAAATGTCCTACCCGGCTTCCTTATTTCTATGTCAGTCAAGGCTCGGACTCAGGGACATCCTACAAACTTCCTAATGCGGTAAGATGAAATTGATATGACGGATTGCTTTTCGTAGACTTTCTCCAATTCCGGTGTCCGCGGATGTGTGGATAAAAGGACATGTTTGGTGAACGATTCCAGGCTTCAAGAGGTTGAATTGAAAGTTTCTCAATTGATCGAACATTTTCATTGTTCTAAATAGTCGCAATCAAATATTCTATAATTCCAAAGATTATGTAAGTGTTAATTTTTGTAATCATATCACGTGGTAGTAATGAGGATTTTTCTGCTGAATAGCTTCGAGTCAAAATTGCACATTCTCCGTTTTAAGAAATTCCATTCAAATTCCAAAGTTTATCATTCGAAAAAAAATTCTGTGGAAGTAATTCATACAACCTTGTGTTATTACATACTAAATGGAGATTGAATTTCATCCGCATTTGATTTTTAAAAAAATTAAACAAGAACACCAGAAAAACAAACGACAAGGTATAAGCCTGATTTTCTTATTAAATGCAAAAATTCAACTGTTATTTTTTTTTCATCGCTTCATATTTATTTTAAAATCATATTTTTTGGTGAGAAGTGTATTATGTTAAAAGTTTTTGGACTTGTTCGCAACTGTTGCATACAAGTAGAGACTACAGTAATCTGACGTTAGAGGATTAAAGCTACTCCGTTTAATGTTCTTTTAGTACAAAACCTTTTTATTTCGGATAATTTATTTTTTATTGGTTTCTTTTTTACATAGTTTTTCTCTTGTACGTATGAAAATGAACTTTAGAAAATTATGCTACATGTAGAAGTGCGAAAACGAAAAAAGACAAGTAATTGTTTTAAAAGCGGTTGCAGGCGAGAATCAGGTATTTTTCTACTAAAAAACGAATTACCAAATCTTTGTGAATTTAAAATGGCATACAAAATCAGAATGAGCAGCAGGTTTTCCCCGTTTGAAGAACGATTCATTTGAAAAAATTTAATATTTGTGTCTTCTTTAGTCGGAAATAAATGGAATTAATATTAATAATTAACGATTTTAAAAGAACTTATAAGTATTATTCGAAATACGAATTATTTTTCAGTTATAGAGTTTTTGAGGTCTAAAATAAACATATGAATTTTATTTAGTAAAAATATAAGTTCTTAATGAAATTAAATACGGAAAATTATGAATGACTTTTCATTCATCATTATAGTTATTTTTTAAAATCTTTATAAAGAAAGAAAATCGTGGGTTTGACGAATCGAGAATACTATCTGAAAAACAAGTAGACTTTTATTAATGGAATTTACTAACTTATGAATTGTTTTTTATATCCATCTCAATTTAGTGTAACATATATTTTAATAAGTTGTAATGTTCAATAAAATTCAATCTGGAATCCTAGTAAAATTTGATTTCAAAATATGTTTCTTAGAGCTTTACTTACTGAGTCTTAAAGTGTTGCCAAAACACGCCATGCAAAGGGAATTATTAAGAATTTCTTTGTAATTAACACTGGGGGCAATTCACGTGACGTCACAATCATATAACAAACTCAACTGCGCTTGTCATCACACTGTTTTATGCTGCGGTGTGAAGTCACATCCTTTTTCCCTAAGACGCACAATGGGTTCCAAAATTAAATTAACACAGAACATTTTAAGTGTGTTACGTGAATATAAATTGGTTCCATTAAAAATTTCTCTTATTTTGTGCCTCTTTAAATCACTGCAATTGAAGAAAGAATATTCCAAAGTAATGGGGGAAAACTTCAAAAACAACGAACGAATTTATTTTTTAATATTTTTCAGTAATTCGTTTGGTACTTTCTTCTGTATTAGAAAAAAGAACGTCACTGTTAATGGTTCAATTACTTCAGCAAGATGCATTCGCGAATATTGAAATCCATTTCTCCGCATCTATTTTTAGGAAAACAAACTTCTTCGAATCTTAACTCACCGTTCTTTATCGATTATTGTGCAAATAGAACATTCGTTTGAGTGTTGTAGTCGATTTTCGATTTCTAACAAAAGTGCAATCAAAGAAAAATTCAGTTCAATAGAAGTAAGTTCCAAATTTTTTACATATTTCCTCTTGATTCGTAGTTACTTCTCTGTTCGTTATTAAAAAATGAATGAATATTTTTTTTTTCATCGGCTGTTTTTGTAGAATTTCAGGTATCCATATTTATAGATATGTTCAAGAGATCAGCACGGCTCACCTTGCTTCCATTTATTTGTTCAGGAATTGATCATCACGACTTCAAGCCAAGATCAGGCCAAGAATTATTATTAGCCATTTATATTTATCTAAAATTATACAAAATGATTCCAGATTACACAGTTTATAATTTAAGTAGGGCTTTGTAATTTTTCCCATTTGCGACTGCTTTTCCGGTAAAAAAAGCTGTTGCAATACCAAAATTGGAAAATAAACTCAGAAAATGAGGAATAATTAACGATAAAAAAAAGAGAAATTCAATTTAAAATTCAGTTAGTTTATACGAACTGTTTTAAGTTAAGATGATTTTCTTAAATATTTTTGATCAAAAATATTAACGAATCTGAAATAAAGCAGGCGCTGAGAATTTTTTTGCGAACCCAATATTATTCTATACGACCCCAAAATAGTTATCGTTTGATTAAAGCTAAGTTTAAGTTTCTGTACGCTGCAACAATGCATTGTCACACAATAATAAAAATAAAATAAAATTCTAAATTTAAAAAAAATCAGTGTACTTTCTTTTATTGTAAATAAAAACGGATGATTTTGAGAGTTTTTAATTCTGTCGAAAGCCAAAGATTAGCATTGTCATACGTCATTCGAACAAATAACTCGCTTTTTTTAAAATTCTGTATTAGAAAAACAAACAAAAATATCAGTCAGTATATCGGCACATTGTTGTATTACTACCTGTTTCCTCTTTATCCATTAGCAGACGTTAAGAATTTAAAAAATAATGGAAGGGTTAAATTAAGAAATAGTAGCTCTACTGACATTTTCAATACGAACTAAATCATTGAACATGTCGGATAACCAATAAACTGTGAATTTTTACATTCACGAATATAATAATCTTAAGTTTAAATCATAACGTTTATGGGAATAATCCCACTATAATATAGCGTAAAATTACTCCCAAGTAACCATTCCAAAAACAGAATGCCTTTAAATTGTTGTCAAGTTCAATACAAATTAATTCGTTTTATAGGACAAATGAATACCTTAAATTGCAAATGTTCAAATGTAACTATTTCCCTTTAAAATTTATGAAATTCAATGCAATAAAATTTGGCGTAAAATTCTACAGAATTATTCCGAAAGTGTGTATAGCATTCCTTTCTGAATTAGTCACAGGATGCCGTGTTAGCCCACGAAATCAAACACATAGCGGCATCATTGCAAAAGTCAATCCTCTTTACACGATGACGCTTCCCTGGAAAAATCGTGACGCAGAAGTATAATTTATTCTAACCGTAACCTAACAGAGATAGAAGAACGTTTAAAAAAATAATTTTCTCTCTCCCTCGATCACCGCCATTCATAGAATCCTCCTAAAAACCAGAGAAGAGCTGAACTCGTGACACGCTGACGTCATAGATACGTAAGTGGGTTGCCACATTCTGATAAAGAATATTTGCCGAGTATCGCGAAATCTCCCGATTCGGCTTTCGTTAAGAAACTACTGTTTGCTAAGACTTTGGAATATCACTTAGCAGGTTGGCATGCATTTCACGAAATCGCTAGGTTTTTGAAGTTTTATTTGGATTTGTTGGCTTTTACCACAGTCATGCCTCTGGCTTGCGATTTCGTCATAAGTTGGAGGATTTCCGTTGATAGAACATGATTTCCTATTTATCAGCGGAAGTGTTATGTCAATGTCTCTTCACAGAAATTAGGCAATTATTGATTCTGTCCTTATTCATATAAAATTTGACTTAGGGCATTAACATTTTATTGAGAAATAAAAAAAATATGGCAAGGTCGCTTGAAACATATTTTTTTTTTATTTTTAAACTGAAAACGATTTTTAAAAATTTATTTTTCAATTATAAAAATCAAATATAAATAATTCAGATTACAGATTTTTTTTTTTTGCTTTATATTGTTTATTCAATCATTCTGCTTAATATTCAATATTTATACATAAAAAGCGAAATTTATTTGCTTTATTAATTTAAAAATATTGAATGATTTCATCAATGTCATGTAATTAAATAAATCATCCTATACTGTTTCCAGTTCACCAATTCATGACCTTGGAGATCTGTTTGTATAGAATACAATCGAATTTGCATTGGCACGTGATGATGTATCTGCGAAATAAAGCTGTATTATCAAAACTTTATGTTTTTAATGTATTGTTAGGAAGCGATACCGAATATTTACAGTCGTTAATGAGATAACATTTGCTGAGAAAGAAAAGGCGTTAAAAATGCCTCTTTGTTTGAAACCGTTTTTCATTCTTAGTGATATAAGCCGACTTATTGATATAAAACCGATATTGTTTAAACAATAAAATGTACAAGATAAATTGCAAAAATTATCAACTCTATTGTTTTATTGCAATTTTTGTGATATGACCCAACGTTCAACTTCTTATAAACAAAAAGCTGGCGTATTACGGATTAAACGAATCATTAAATACCATCTTGTGGTATCACCTGTTTTATCTCATAATACAAATCTCCTAACAGTCCTTTTGTTGTAATAACTGTCTACGATCATACCATTACATCATCTATTGCCAACCCTTGAATTTTAGGACTCAACTTTCCTTACAAGTCCTTCTTTCACTCCTACAATTATGTAAAAATGTTTTCAATTTTCCAAAGTTTTTTCGAATTTTAAATAACTAATATCACAATACTTTTCGTGTTAACTTTAATACCTAATTTTTAACTTCTTTGTTACTTTATTTTTGTATCTACATAATTTTAAGGTGACGGTTTATTTCAGTTAACAGAATGCATCTCTTCTTTTTTCGGTTTCAACAATCAGGATTTTTTTTTTCCGAAATTTCTTTTTCTTTATGTCTTCATGATTCACCGACTGACAATCACTACACTATGCCATCAGATGAATTCATTACTGTATATATTATAGCAGACATACTAAGAACAAATTAAAACATTCGTTCTTTTTATTTGTTTGTTTCATTTTCACTGTCATTAAAGTACTCTGAATGTAACAATATAATTCTATTTCATCTGCTAAATTGTATAAGCTTTTTTGTTCTTAATGAAATACCCTTGATGATTCTGGTTACGCCCTTTATAATGAAGTAATGCTGTGTAGTTCATATTCGAGCAGAAATGCATCTGTATGAAAAAAAGGTAATTCTTTAAAGGTCAGAATTTGTCATGTAATTTATTTAATTACATGACATCATGTAATTTATTTAATTACATGGCATTGATGAAATCATTTAATATTTTTAAACTAATAAAGCAAACAAATTTCGCTTTTTATTTATAAATATTGCATGTTAATTATGCATATTAAGCAGAATGATTGAATAAACAATATAAAGCAAAAAAAAAAAAAATCTGAAATAAGAATTATTTATATTTGATTTTTATAATCAGAAGCTTCTGGGCTAAATCAATTTTTTCAAGAAGTCGGGCACTGTCAGATCATTCAAAAAGTAAGATCTGACTAAATTTGTTGTGGGAGCTTATGTGAGAAAGCATGAAAATACAATAAAGAAAGGAAAAGTTTTAAGCAATTCGAAAAAAAAAGCTAATTATTGAAGTCAAAATAAGAATAGATACATTTTGCTGACACAAAAATAAAATATAACTAACACAGAAGTTATTTCTATGTTATTTAATTAAGGGGACAAAACTCAATACTAATTGGAAAGTGGGCGTGCCTAAAACTGACCTGGAAAGTTGGCTCTCAAATAGTAGTAGAAATTACAGAATTAATGCTTTTAGCGATAAAGTTGTGCGAAATCTCTTGTTTTCGATACTTTTTTGGTGATATCTAGATATTAAAATTTAACACTCTTGATATGATTTATCGTGAAAGACAAAAGATTTAAAATGCCATATATACTCTGAATACAATTTGAAATGTCGCAAAGTATATCAGAGGACTTAAAAGATTTAGAGATTTAGAACAGCATTCAAGAGATTCAAATGATTTAAGTCATTCATCACAAAGAGAAATTTATTTCAAAAAATAAAATTTAAAATTTCAGAAATATCTTTTGCATCCTGAACTAGAAAATGCCCCTAAAGCGATAGATAGTTTTAAAGTATTCATAAAAGATGGGCAAGGGAAAAAAATAACATTTTTTTAGAAAAAGAATCGACTGGATTTTACACTCAAGGATATCGAACGGTTTATTGAAGCTGAACGAATGAGATGTTGATAACCGGTTAACTGTCACTTGGATCAAGATCAAATCGAGATAATTGTGAAATTTTTGAACTTTTCTTTCAATTTATGTCGAAATCCTTTCTTCTTTCTTAGCAAGAAACAAGAATAGTTCCTCTAAGATCTAAAAATGGAAAGAAGGCAAACTGTGAGACGATAGTTTTATATGGCTCGTGCTATTAGCGGTCAAAACAATTGAGCAATCGACCTATATAATTTAATTCGTTTTAACTCAAATTGTGAGAGCACAAGTTCATGATGAAAACTGGTGATTAAACTTCTAAAATACTGTTATTAGAGGAATCTCGCTGCCAGAAAATTCCATGCTGAAAGAAAAGTTAGCCAATTAATTTGGAGCCAGTGAAACCTACACATATACTAGAATTAGTGTTTCTTAAACATCGATGGTGCAGTCGATAGTTTTCCCAAACTATTCGATAGTTTCAAAACAATCGATAGCTTCAAAAAAATCGATTGAAGTTTTAGTTAAGATATAGAAGATCGAAGATAGTTTCCTCAATGGCAATATTATCGATAGGCTCATTTTCAATCGATAGTTTAGAAACTATCGATAGTTCCAGTCGATATTTTTGAAACTATCGATAGTTCTAGTCGATAGTTTTAAAACTATCGACTGAAAATGCGTCTATCGATAGTATTGCCAGGGAGAAAACTATCGATAATTTTGATAAAGTCGATACTATCGATTGTTTCAGTCGATAGTTCCGAAAAACCGATACTATCGACTTGGCTTCCATAGTATTGATAGTCTATCGATGTTTAAGGAACACTAACTAGAATTTATATTTATTATTATTATTTCAATTCTATATTATTGCAACAACTAAAGCGTTAAGAGATGTCAATTTCGAAATAAAATATTTGATAAATGCGTGACGAGATGTTTTTCTACATCACATGTTTATTGTTTTATTCTCATTGCATTTCCACACAGAGAACCCTTCTGATAAAATGAAAATAATTAACTTCGAATAATAAATAAAAAATGGAAACATAGTGCTATAAATTGTATTAGAAATATTTAATTTTGATCTAAAACAACATTTTTTAGAATAAGAATAAATAATCCGATATTAAGCAGTATTCTTCAAGCTGTCACTGTGATATTTTATGATAATATTTCAAACATTCCAGATTTTTTTTTAAAATTCCAATTTTATGAAAACAAGTTTTGATGTGAATTTAAAAAAAATAAACTTCATTTACCGCTGTTGTTTTTCAAAAATATCTGTAGATGATTAAAGAGGGAATAAATATTTTTCCAAATTCACAAATTGCATAATATTTTGAATGTTTTAGCACAATATTTTTACATTTGATTCTGTAATTTTATCAGTAACTTATAACTGAATAAGCAGATACTCTGAAGATAAATTTTAAAATATATTTATATTCAAATTATGTCTTTAATCTAATTATAAAAACAATTAAAAGTTTCAGAAGTTTAGAGTTTACCGTATGTGACTCGAAAATAGGAAAATATCCACCATAATATTTTGCAATGACAAATATATTAAGAAGTTATGCTTAAAAAAAACTGAAAAATCTGAAAGAAGTTGTCTTAAAAGTCAATTGTACTGAGAAATATTAAAAATGTTTGATAATGTGATTTAATTTTTCTCATTATTCAGCTGAGAACAGTTTTCACAGAGTTTGTAACTGACTATAAAAAAAAATAGTTTTAACTTATACACATTCACAGTATTTTTCACCTAAAAAAATGTTGCCTAGAATGGATCGGAAAATCGCAGTTTGGTTTGCATTAGTTTATAGTTATAAAAATAGTTTGAATTCTGAAGAAATTTATATTCTAAAATCGCAAAGGCAGTTAAGTGTAAATATAAAAAGAAAAAACTATATTTATGTATTGAATTTATTGTGATTTTTTAATATTAATAAAAAGATACAAAGAAAGAGACTTCCTTGTTAAAAGAAATGGCGTTTTAATAAAATGAATGCGTTTTATTTTCTGTGTTTTCTTTTTTTAATAATGCATGCTTCTTACTAATGTTACAATGGCTTTACTGTGTGATAATTGACAGTACCGGTTTTTCGCACAGGTGTTAGAGGAGCTCGCCTCGGGCATCTAGGGGGCCTCAAAACCTATTTGATTTATATCGTAATACTAAACCGAAGATGAATTTTCGACATTGGGTGGGGGAGGGGGCCTCAAAGCAATTTTGCGCCAGTGTCCCCATACTGACAAAATCCGCCACTGATAATTGGTGCATGCTTTCATATAGTTTAATTTTGAAAATATCTTCAATAGCCAATAGATGAACTGTGTTGTAAAAGAGAAGAGTAAGAGTTTTATTGAAATATGATACAAAACAATAGAGTTATAATTCAGTTTGCGAAAGTATTTTTTTAAAAAAAATGGCATTTTCAACCAATTTTAACAGAGTCTTTATAGTAAAATAACACTGAAATTTTACTTCCTCACCCCTAATGTTTATAAATTCGTAGACACAACCAACCCTGTAGAGAAACCAACCCAGACAGCTTTTTATCGCCGCTCCCCTTTAAAAAATACCCTCCCAACTTAAAAGCCACAATCTACCAAAGAACTTATATTCTTTGAATCTACGGTCTCCTCACCAACACAATGCTGACTCAGGTCGAAAAGAGCACCTGCAAAAGGCCACGTGACTAAAAAATCCCGGCTTCCCTGGTTGCCAAGAGCAACGACCGGCTCGCGAGAAAATATCGTCTGCGAGAAATACCATCTACGAAAAAATATCGGTCAATCTTCTCGTTCGAACGTACCTTTCTTTCCGCACAGATATTGACCGTGGCCCAAATTTAGAGGAAATAAAAACTAAAAAGTTAACTTTTCGAGATACCAATTGAGGGTGTAGAGTAGAGATGTCTCGCACCCGCATAATAGAGATAAATATCTCGACACCGAGCAACGACTCGGCGCGGTGTTGTTTTTTGGTACAACAGATTTGGCATCCTGTTGAGAAGAACCTTGAGCAATAATAATTAAAGCTTGTTTACCTGTATGGAACGAGCGGGGAGGGAAGATAACTCTGCTTTTCCAAATAACGACAAGGGTTGTCACATTTCCTATATTTAGATTCGAAGTCGCCAAGGAGGAATGCGTTTGAAATAAATTTTATGGCCGATTTCTTTTTTATCGATATGGACCTGATTGGAATTTTTTTTGCGTTTAATGTATTAACAGAAAGGAAATGCTTTGTAGGATTCATTTAATAGGACATTTAATTCGTAGAAAAAATAAAATGTGTAGCACAGATAATTTTTAATTAAAACATTTATTTTATTATTTATTAATTGTATTAAGATTTAATGACAAAAAAACTTCTCTTTAAGTATTTAAAAGAGTCAAAGAGTTAAGTATTTAAAAGAGTCAAATGATTGGATGAAACTTGCACAAAAGACATAGTCAGACATAGAAAAAACACTTAACTTTAATTGAAATTGTTTGACAAACATAAGCTACAGAAAACTGTAAATACTGTAACATTTACGTAAAAAAAAGGAACCCACAACACTAAATTATGTATAAAAGTCCATTACATACATATGTATTAAAATTACATATGAACAATATAATATGTGCCCTATTGCAGTTTCTAAAAATAACCTCCTTCGATTGGGAAAGAACGCGTCAAGGCCGCTGACCGCGCTCCAACTATTATTTTCCAATTTTAAAATTTTTCTTTTGTCTCTCAAAATCGATTCGTATAATTGGGTTTCGGATAACAGCAATTCTACTGAGTAGTATTAATTAATAACTGGTAGGAAAATTATAATTTTATAAAATTAGATTTTGAACATTTAATGGAAATATTTGAAATCAGGGGGGGGGGGGCAGGGCGCCCTCGTTATTGTTTATTGAGCCAACGGTCTCTGATTTTCCCTCCACAGAAAGTCTAGCTCTTCAACCCCTCGGCGTAAGACCGGATGGGGGTGCTGGACCCCTGTGATTGGTCCCAAAGAGTCTGGTTTTTGTTGATTCCTGTGTATGTGAGATTTTGTTGTAACGCTGAGTTTTACGGTCGCCTCTAGAGAGAGCGTCCGTCATGAGTTTAATAAATTTAGTTCACTAAAATTTGAGTAATTAATGAATCATGTTTGCTATCGACGCAACAATTATTTTTATTAAAAAATTTTGAAGAATTCAACTGAAGCGCGTTATTTCTGTTAACACATAAATTTTCCTAAGAGATACTATTTACAGCAATTCAATGAGCCATTGCAAGGGATGTATTTCTTTTTTTTTTTTTAATAAAACACCGGCTTTTTGGAAACTTTTTATAATATGAGGCTTTGAAAGTTCTCAAGAGATGTGTATGAGTGCAAATTCTACCCTGTACACAATTGCAATACCTTGATTGGAAGGTTCGGTGTTTTAAAGTTATAATTAATCGTTTAATTACCTAAAAAACAACTCGATGCTGGTGCACTAGGGGCCCAAAAACATTTTTTTTTTTTAATCTCTCGATAGATATTTTTTTCATTTTCTTATGTTTTCATTCTGAAACGAAACTCAATAAATAATCTTCCGTGTTATATTGAAAATATTCTCTAAATTTTATATATGCTAATCATATCTTCAGTGAAATCTTATTGTCTGGGATTAAAGTGACACATTTCTGTTCGTAAAATTCCTTAAGAAATCCCATGATAAAATAAAAAAAAAATTAATATTGAACATTTGATTTGCATTTATAAATCATATATGAAGGTTTGTTTTAGAATATTCTTTTGTAGCATTTGAAGTAAATCATTAAAAGAATAAAAATTTCGAGACAGGTTACAAAATTGATTGCATTCACCCGTTCTTTTCATTACAAAACGAAACACACCACCGTATATTATTTGGCTGGCTAATAATAGTAATTGCAAAAGATGGTATATTAATAAAATATAGTTACGAAGATTGAAAATTCGCGAAATTATTTTATTTCAAAGCGTAATAACTGACAAGGGCCCCAAGAAGTTTAGCTCTGGGAGAAGAGCCCCCAACTATCTTTATCCGCCTCTGACTCTATACGATTTTAACTTTAAAATAATACGAGAAATAGCCCATTAATAAAATGTGTAGCCGGCGTAACATAAAGCTTTAAAACTATTCTGATCACGATCTACTTCGCGAAGCCTTATTTCTGATTCTGCGCCAAAAACAAGGATCAGGATGTTCTATTTATTGCCGACAAATCCAATAAACTGACGCGATTTTACGCTGTTCGGGGCTGCAAGTGTCAATCTGATTTAGAATGTTGTAAGTGCCGCACATTTGTCAGAAACAACTTTTGTGTGATGTGACTCTGTTTGTCAAAGAAGCAGATGCAGACGGGGGAAAAAATGCAATCCATAAATGGTCTTTAAAAAAATATTGATGCATTACTGGCTTACATCTGTATTTACATGCTTTCATGATGCAAACGATTATTTCTATAAAAGGATAAAAAAAAAAAAAGAAAGAAAGAATTTCAATTAATTTCTTACTGAATTAAAAGTTATTCTAATTTATTTACTTATAGGCAATTCGATATGGGGCATTTCTTTAAAATTTTATGTTTCTACACAGGTGCATAAAAATGTTTGTATAATAGGGAAGCATTTTTATTACTTTCTCGTATTCGGTGTATATAAAGTGAACGTATTGCAGTCGTAAAAAAATCCGGTATCGCTATTTTGGTGAATCTTCACCAAAATAGCGATGTAGACCTCTCTAAGTTCCGAAAACACACACACATTTTTTTTGGAATTATATCTGTCTGTGCCCACGATTGTTCGAAAAAGCAAAGATAATTAAAAAGATGAAATTTGCACGTAGCCTTTATTTCAAATTTATGGATTTCTATCAAACTGAGGACGATTTCATCCAAAATTCGATCGAACAGATAGGCTTAGAATAGATGGAATTTCGCACACGGATTTATTACCAGAATTTCAAGTGTGCAACTAATCTCGAACCAAACTGATCGTCGATTTTCTGTCGGTATGTCAATTAATGTGACTGTTAACATGATAACTAGAAAACTAAATGAGCAAGATAGACTCCGCTTAATGTCATCATTCGCTTTATACTAACAAAAACCTCTGGTTCCGAACCAACGTATCAATCTTCGCATGCGCACTGAGACTGCATGGCAACTATCGGGGATATAATGCGTTATTTGCAAGCACTGTCAAATATGAAACAAAGACAAAATTAGAGTTGCCAACTCAATCTTCGCATGTGCACTCTTCTATAACGCGAGAGTGTTTCACAGCCTCTATAGATTAGTACTACCAGTGTTTTCATTTATATCATGAATCAGGACTCCAACCCACAACCTTCGAACCTCAGACTCTTCTACTAGGCCACCGTGCCTCGGCAGAATTATAAGTAATCAATGTGACCAAACCTAACTAGATACAGCCGAATTATATAAACCTTAAAATTTTTATTACCCAAAAACTAAATAAAAAAACTTGGTCGACATTTGCTTTATAGCGATTCAAATAATATAATAGGCTGTTTCTTTTACAAATATTCTTGTAGTATAGAGCAGGTGTTCCCAACTTTTTTCCTCCCGCGAACCCCTTGATTAGTCTTTATTTTCGCATAACCCCTACTGTTACATCCCCCCCGCAATGCAAAGAAGTTTTTATCAATAATGTTAAGGGTTTATGTTATTAAGAGTCAAATGATTCGAATTAATAACATTTGCTAGACTTAATTTTTTATTTTACATTTTATTGCATTTTTACAATAGTATAAGTTCAACGCCAAAACAACTGAAATTAGTATTGTAATAACTTCGTATTAACTTATAAGGCTTGCTAAAAATTACACTCTGTAATAAACACTTTTCAAGTGGACTAATTATTAAATAGCAAGTATTAACTTGGGGGAACAAAATTCTCTAACTTTTTTAATTCCTTATGTTTTCTGGCTTCCACCATTACCAACTTTGATTTCGCGTACCCCCAACTAGTCCTTCGCGTACCCCTAGGGGTACGTGTACCACAGCTTGGGAACCTCTGATATAGAGTAACAACTATTTGTATAAAGGGCCAATGTTTTAATAAAATTTTGAGAAATGTTTTTCTTCCAAATTTAAATATCTGAATACGTATGATGAGGTTCTCATTAAGAAGTATTTCATAATTTTCAAAATATTTTACATTACTATCCATTACTGTGATTAATATTGCAAATAATGAGTTATATATACTTTACATTAATTCTGTAAGCAGTGATTCTTTCAAATCAAATTTGATAAAGAGAACTGTTATGTAGCTACATTCATTATAACACCAGATAAAACTCATCATATAAATAATCATTACAATGCCAAAATAACTGGAGACGGAAGAAACGATCATAACAAATTTTTAACATATTTTTTTGAAATTCTTAAGTTAGACAATTCATTGAAAAGCTTTTTTAAAAAGTACAGATATATTTTTTATTATGAATAGATGGAAGTAATTTTGTCGTTGATTTATTAGTTTGGATAAAATTTGTTCGTGACTTATTAAAAAAAAAGCTGCGAAAGAAAAGCATGCGAGCTAAATCTAACATTAGATTACATAATTGCTCAGCTTTGTAGGGTTGTCAGATGTCAAGGTCACTTGCGCATTGGATCAGCAGTGCGAAGTTGTTACCTGGTGTGCTGCCAAAATGTTAACTAATAGTACTATTATTTTTAGGCATATCCACTCTGAAGATGAAAGAAAAACTTTCCTGTCGTTAATTTGACTAAAAAATTATTTTATATCCACAAAATTTGAGGAAATAGCTGACAAACTGAGGGGGTCGAACAAGATATGTTTTCTTAAGTAATGTTAACTCTTCTGAAATTATTCGCTGTTATAATCTTCT